>SNQJ01S0019080.1:71836-82721 GCA_010110895.2 Picea sitchensis
ACATTAGTAATGTTATTTTATTTATGTCGGCTTTAGTCCATTAGTTGTAATTATACCTCCTAGTCTCCTATATATACCAAGGAGACATTTTCATTTGGAATCATCTTGTATTTGAACATTTATGTGGGCATAAGGAGGTTGCCTCCTCGAAGAGGCTTATTATCTTAATTTCTCTCTTTTTCAAGGCGTTGAGTACTTATTCTGAGGTTTTTCTATGCTATATTGATATTTGGTTCCCAACATACAAGATCTACAATTTTTTTTAACAAGGCACAATGTTTTTATGTAGGGAAGGCATCCTAATTGCATGAGTGAAACAACTAACAAGGGGTGAATGATGTGTCTAGGAGACTTGAACTTTTGTGGGAGGTACAAAATATCTTTTCTTTACCATCGAACCAATTCCTTGTTGACAACTTAGAAAGTAATTTCCATAACACATTAGAATAATCATGGCATACTTTGCTCTTCGATGTTAAACATATATTTTTATGATTGTTGTGCTATTAATTGAGATGTGTACAAGATCCAAATTTAAAAAAAAAAATTGAACAAAGACCCACACTTCAAAAGAGAGTCTATATGACTGCATATTTATCCATTTTTCTTTTGCATCACACAAGACTACCTATTCAACATTTTATGGAAAGAGAAAGGCATTGATATAAGCAAGGCCTCTTAATTATAATATCCATTTAGGCCCATGTCCCAACTTGAACATAGGTCAAGTTGATAGTTGAAGTTGGCACAACTTTTTTTGGTGGTTAGTTTCTACAACAACAATATAGATGAACCTAGTTGTTCTCACTCTAGAGATTAGATTAGGACCAACATTTTGTATGGTTCATATGGTGACAAAATGGCATCATTACATTTCCAGCCCTAATAATGATAGAGATAGATGATAGTGGTCTTATTTAGGTTTATAAATCTAGATAGCTTTATTATATTTCCACAACCAATCCCTCCAAGTTGATCATGGAGTGTATAGATTGAGGTTATTCAAATCCTTTGATGAAATTAACCTCAGAATTTTTCAAATTTTATTGGGGACAAGTGGAGACATATATTGTTTATTAACATTCATTGGTAAGAAAATATATTGGGTGATGAAGGTTTCCTTTGCTATCTTCATTTCAAAGGGCATGCTGATATATCAAAGTGGTAACTCTTTATATGTTATGGAAGTTTCATCATGATGATGTCTTCCGTGGTAGTGTTCTCTTTTCTTTGTTTTAAAGATGGTTGTATGAGTGAAAAACACAATTTATAACCAAAATATTTCCTACCGAGAGATGTGTGTGGTTGTTCTACTCAGGCATGATTTGATTAGAAGGCCTTTCTCTTAATATTTATATAATATGTGCATCTTTGTAATAATTGTTATAATATTTTTTTGGTTAATATAAATTGCAATCTAGTCATTAACATAATAATTTTTTTAAAGAACACTAACTAATATCAGTCTTAATTTTAATAACACATTGTTTCAATACATTCCAACAAATACATAATAAACCATACATTGAAAAACACCTATAGACTAAACATACACGATCACTAAAACATCACCACTCGAAACAATATTTTTACTCAAAAAAACAAAAAGTTCTACAACAAAACATCCATCTATGATTATTCAAACATTATGATTATTCAAACATCAATAGCCAAAGTCTATATTCATGGACACTGCATTTAGCTTAATAAACAAAGAAACCCCATGAGAAAAGTTCAATACTAAAACCTTCAATGGGAATAAACAAATCAAGCCCATGCATAAAGTTCAATACCAAAACATTCAATGGGTGGACCTACCATGCTACACTCCATATTAGGTTAGGTCATACAACATACATTTGGATTCTCAATATTTATTGTAGAGTTCAATGCCAAAGCATTCAATGGGTGGGCCTACCATTCTACACTCCATAATAGGTTAGGTCATACAACATACATTTGAATTCTCAACATTTAAAAACAATATGCTATCACAACTCTATATATGCTCAATACTTCAACGATGAGACAATATCTTATCAAAAGAATCTGCCTAACTTTATTATCCATTCTAGTTCAAAAAGTACAAAATTATTGTGTAAGTAAGTCTTGTAAGCCCACAAGTAGGTTACTCTTCTTGTAGTTGGATTGCTTGAATCCACATTGTTTATTGTTATTTAACATATTCTGTAAATTATTGACCCTTGTTTGCATAAATTATTGCAACAACATTATTTGTTTCTTTCCATTTTAATTTTTTTTGAATACAAATTCTTAGAATTCATTTGTACATTTTGAGAATCTTGATCTCATTAAATATATTTATAAGAACTTTGCTACAAGTAACTCAAATTCAAAAGATTTGAGAAATTGCAATGAAGCATTTACAACTTCCATCTAATTAGTTTTAACACAATCCTCCTCAAATTGTTTGATTTCTTCAACAACACCAGACCTTTCTTGATCAAACTTGACAATAACATATATTATATTATTATATGGTACACTCATCTTACTAGAACACTTTTGTTCAAAATTTTGGCATGGTCTTCAATATATCTATTTTTTTTCCTTCCAATGCTTCACAAAATTCAAATAAGCATTAATATTCAAAGCCATTTTCTTCAATTTCTCCCACTGATTTAGAATTTTCTCATGGTGATAATGCGCAACTTGAATTTTTGCAAAATCAAATGTTTCTCATCATCTCCACCATATCTTCTATCATATGTTTTTTCACTTCTAACAACTTTGCTTTAAAATGTTGTCATTGTTACACCTTCATTTGCAATTGCTTTGCTTTATCAAAGCTCATATCTTTATCCTCTAACATCATATTATACACAATTTTCTCATTTTAGTGTACATCTATCTATTACACACTTCTCCTCTATCATGCCTCAAATTCCTTTGATTCTTCACAATTTTTTTCCTTGGAAATAAGATTCTTGAGAAACCCTCATACAGTTTCCCTCACTTCGAGAATGGTACCTAGTGTAAAATGGGTAACACATATTAAGTGCACCTAACCCAATAGGGACATTGAGTGAGACCCAAAAATATGAATTACATGTCAGAGGAAACAACACTAGGGACTTAACCTTGAGTCCTCATGCTTGTAATTCACAACACTCAACCACTCGAGCTAGCCCACCGAGCTTTTGATTCTTCATATTGTCCACAAAAATCTAAATTTTAGACGCATACTCCTCTATTTTTCTCCCAACTCTTATATTATCTCTCTTTTTATATTGTATATATGTTGTATCAACAAATTACATATTATATTTCTTGAAAGTGTTCACAACTTCAAGCACAACAAAATAAATTGCAAGTGACTCTATCACTTGTTTCTTTTGTATAATGATGTTCTAATTTATTTCCTTATCATTAAATAACATTGTCGCACAATACACGACAATTTTGTGACTTGTCATTTTAGATTCCCTTCCAAAAAAGTTACTTTTTGTTTTAAACTAATGGAATTTATTTGCTTGGCATCTTTGTCTTGTTCTTACAAATAACAATTTTTAAAAAATATTTCTACATATTTTGAGTTTATTTTAAATGCTTATTTTTTCATTTTGTTGATTTAAACATTGAGAAAATATCTAATTTCTAAGTTCAAATTTATCTGGTGTCATATGTTGAGAAGATATTTAGTTGATTCATTTTTTTCCCAAGGAAAACGTCATGGGAAAACCCAAGGGATGCTTCCCCACATTCATGGATGACAACCCTAGTAAACCCATCCATGTAGACTATTACACTTCATTAAGGGGGATTGAAGCTAGGCACTTACTGGCATGGAACTAGCCAAATTCCCAACAACATTGGTGATAACTGGTTGAGATAAACCTTTGGGATTATTGAGTTGATTCATACAAATCCACATTAAAAAAAAACTCTAAAACAAAAACACATTTATAATTTTTTTTAAAAATGCTATAAAAATAATAAAACACTTTTCTTTTTCTTTTGATTTTAAACTTAAAACAATAATCAATAGAATTCTAATAGCTATGAACTTGATTCTCCTCCCTAGTTGTTGTCTTGCCAAAATATCAAAGTATCCTCCTTGAGAAACCTTTAGATAGAATGAATGGGACCACAATCATGATCCTCCTAATCGATAGACACACAAGTTCTATGCATGCCTCTTGTGCCAAGGATTGAGCTTTGCAGAAACTCATAGATACATTGAACCCAAAAAGATCAAACTTGTGGAAAGATGAAAAAATTTCTACCTCAAAACTAACCATGCTCTYTACTAGGAGATCAAGAATATGTAGCACCCTTAGGTTAGGGGATTCCTCTCTATCAAACCCAACCATTATTAAGATGTGCATAATAATCAACCATAGAATCAAGTCAACAATACTAAAAAAGATCAAACCTATGGGAAKCTAAGAACACATCTACCCCAATATCAACTGGGCTCCTTGAAAGATCATGAATGTTCACTACCCTATGCTCAGGTGCTCCCTCTCAATTGAAATCGATGAATCTTAATATTAAAACAACAATCAACCATAAAATAAAATAAAAAACAAACCCCTCACCTATATGGTCAACAACCACAAACTTATACCAATTAGGATGGATAAGAAAAATATAAAATAAAAATAATTACACAACCTTACTCATCACTATCATCCATATCAGTGGAATAACATTGATCTCCATGCCCTAAAGGCCTATCTATTCCCATTGTTTTATAAGTATGTGGAACTGAGCCTTTCAATTTTCCAAATCTGATTTACAAATTTCCTTAAATTTCCACATAGGGATCCAAATGTCCATTCTCTCCTAATTTATCCACTTTTAAAATTCCTTTAAATCAAATGGGGTGACACATGGGTGGTCATGTGTCCCCATCACAAAATAACTCACATAATTTTAATGCTGGTCAATAAATATTCATGCTACTCCTTATTGTCCCGAGGTTTAGTCTTCTAAACCAAATCTAGGTTTCAGATAGGGAAGGGGGGAATGTGGATGAGATAATTCATAAAGGACATGCACATACACAATGGGTAAATGTTACAAGGGAAATGGTTCACACTTTCCCAATCGAGAATGATCATGACTGAAGCCTCATGGTTGTGTCATACATTCATCATCAAGGTTATCAAATGAAAAGTAAGCTTGGTTCACTACACNATGCACATACACAATGGGTAAATGTTACAAGGGAAATGGTTCACACTTTCCCAATCGAGAATGATCATGACTGAAGCCTCATGGTTGTGTCATACATTCATCATCAAGGTTATCAAATGAAAAGTAAGCTTGGTTCACTACACGTGATTATGCCACGTGAGACCTAATGATATCAACGTGAATGCATGATAAACACATCATAGTGCACTACAAATATATCAAAGAACCAAAGGATCAAAGTGTTGATAACTATCAATGATATTTCCATGCTACATAGACCAAAAATAAAACAACATGCCATTGGACCACATATACCAACACTAGACCAATGAGACCAATAATACATAGACCCATGATACATGGACCAACAACACATGGACCAAAAGTAAAAATACAATACCAATAATAAATCCCCAGCATGTCGAATGGGGTGTTGCAATGTTGTACAAAAATAGACAAGGATGGACGTATAGACAAGGACATGTGCATGGATAAGGACATGGTCTTGTGGGATGTGGTCATAACCCTAGAAATAACATGCCTTCATTAATGACATTTGAGGTGAGAGACAATTTTTATTTTTATTTTTATAGAATCATTATAAATAATTGCTCGGTATTGTATACATCGTCTATTGTTAGTAGCTCACATGATGGTGAGGTCACAAGAAATCCTTAAACCAAAGCGGTAGGAATTGTTGAAAAATTGATTTCAAATGGATGTAATGAAACATCAAATTTTTACGAGATGGAGTGTATGTTGAAATACTGAGGGGGGGAGGGGGGTGAATCAATATGAACACTTCTTACCACTTTCAACCACAATATATAAAATTCAAATTTATCATCAGTATATCAACAATGTATCATCTATGATTACATTCAATATATCATGATCATATAAACATAAGTAGCATCACATCAAATACACAGTACACCAGAATTTACGTGGAAACCCAAATGGGGAGAAAACCACATAATGCTTTCTTATATATTTTCAAGAATACATTAATTGGAAGCACCAACTTCCCAATTCTCCACAACCAACTGGAAGGATGCACCAACCCCTTGATTTATAGGCACCAACCTAAAGGAAGCACCAACTCACTGAATTCTCCAATACTAATTGGAAGGAGGCTACAACCCCCTGATTTACAGGCACCAATCTAAAGGAAGCTCCAACTCCCCGAGTTCTCCGACACCAACCAGAAGGAGGATACAACCCCCTTTCCTTTCCCCATCCTACCGCCCTGAAATATAAGTGTAGACCAAATTGTCACTACCAAAATCACTGCCATTGTCAACCTATCACTATCAACCCATCACATCAACCTGTCACATCGACCTGTCGCTATCAACTTGTCACATCAACCTGTCACTGTCACTGACATACCATCTTCAACATATCACCACTATCGATACTCAACATCAAGAAAACTGGATCCTCTCACATGGATACCAAAACCATCACCAAACCATGTACATCAACCATCAACCATGTACATCAACCTGTATCAACCATGCATCAATCATGCACCAACACTTGCAACATACYATGCACCAAAACATGTACGAAACCGTGCATCAACCATGCATCAAAACCTGTACCAAGCCGTGCATTAACCATGCACCAAAACCTGTACCATACCATGTACCATATCATGCATCAACCATGTACCATATCAAGGATCAAACCTGTACCATACCATCAACCATGTACTAACATGTGCCATAAATCATGTACCATGAGATGTGCCTCAACCATATACCATATCACTCATGATATGTCTCAATCATCTCGTACACCATGTGCCATAATATATCAACAATGAAGTGCCTCAACAAAGTATCAAAGCATGTACTAAGATCACAACATGTGCCTCTAACCATGCACCATATCGTCAACCATATTTCTCAAACAACATGCCAATCATCCACAGACCATGTACCGCAAACAACATGCCAATCATCCACATACCATGTACCTCAAACATGTGCCATATCACTCATGATATGCCTCTACCAATTACCATAACCATGTGCGAATATATCTAATATATGCACCAGTAATGAACCTCAACCCACATGTACCATGCATCCAAGATGTGCCTCAAGGAATATACCAAAACTCACAAAGTCGTGCCTTAAGAATGTTCCACAATATCACCAAGATGCAACCTCATAACACATAGAATAACATACCTTTACATATGTAACTGACCTAGTGCATTTGATTCCAATACACAGACCTGTAGATTTACCTCAGTCCTCAATAACCTGATACTAACAAATTTTCCCTCTTCTGTCTTGTTCTCATGGGACAAAGACTTCCTGTCACGTGGGGCCTCACATGACGAGCCCGGGGAAACCTGGGAAGATGCCTCGCGGGACACTCGCTGTCTGACCCATGGGGATCAACCAGATTAGGGTTACATAAAAACCCTAGCTCTATGCAACTCCAAATTTTTTTCTCTTCGTTCGCACTATCTCCACTGACTCAAACTCGACCTTAGATTAGCCAATAGACCAAAATACTATCACAAGATAGATATTCAATGAATGTGTGTGTGGACTTATGAGAGAATCATTGAGGTATATTTATACTTTTGCTTAGTAACCTATTTCATTAACTTTAGGGATTCTTTAATTTCTTGTTGCAACCAATTTACCCTTTCATTAATTGAATTGTAACCAACTAGGGGTTTCTTAACCATTCTTCGGGGCTTCCAACTTCATGAGGGCATATCTCCCTAACCATGAGAAACCACATGGTGTACCACCTATCACTAGAAACAACATGACGAGTACTATCCATATATGAAGGTAATACCTACATTTATGTTGTCATTCATATCCTTATTCCTTTATCAACTTCGGGTTCCATAACCAAACCTCTGGGGATTCTTGTAGACTTCTTCAAATGCACCCATGACACTTGTTGACATCAATGAAAATTGAATTACCATCAATATTGATCACATCTTTGGGGTATCTCAAATTCTCTAAGAGTTGATATCAATGACAACCAACTGTCGAACAATGTCATGATGATACAAAAATTTTGAACCATTTGAAAACTAGTTATGAGGATACAATTGATTGATATCTTTTATTCCAATGTTGTTACGAAGATAAATTTTATTACCTTCTAAAGTAAATGTGATACCTACCTCTTTTACTTTGTAAGGGACTATTCAATTTTTTTCTTGGTGGTTAATTAGATTTTGGGTAAGTGGGAGACCTAAGGTGATACAATTTCCCTGGAACTATCTTTCCACAACCTGACTCTCTAGAACTATGCAACATGGTCATCTATTAAAATGTTTTGTTTCTTACTTTTATTTTTTATTTTTTATTGGAACATGGATATGTTATAAGAACATATGGCATTATAGCAATGATTTAGGCCTTTATATATGAATTAATGGGAGTGGGGAATCTATAGCATGACAATTAGAGTGAGGTCTGCACCACCACAAGGAGGAAGGAGAGAGTGGAATTGCCACTCAGTTTTAAGGAAAAAATGAGAAACCCCAAGAGGGGAAGAGATGGAAGAAAGAGAAGGAAACTAGACTAACTTGGGTTTTAGGGTTGATTATTTTATTAAGGGATGCATATTAATTAGGGTTATCAATTAGGTTTCAATAAAAAATAGGAAACAACACCAATACCAAAAGAAATCAAACTAACTAGGCTTAATTTATCGGTTTCCTTTGGTGGTCTACTTGACCTAATTTCCTAAGATGAAAGAGAGATGGAAAGGAAGGAACTCACTCAAAAAAATGATCTTGTGGTTTCTGAAGATGCTTGGGTTGAATATGAGAGATGCAACGGGCCCCCAAGAGAGTTTTTCTTGACTTAATCAAACCTTCACATGTTGACCTTCTTGAAAAACAAACTTGATATTGATATATAATATAATGCAATAAAACACCATAGATCTACCATATAAATAATCAAACAATGAAGTGTTGTATGATTATTGAAAGTGTCATAAAAAGGTGATACCTTCCTTGCTCCAACTTTCCGTTTAGGTAGAAGGGTTTCAAATCATTCATGGTGTGAGAGGGGACAAAGATAACAAAGACTACCCTTGGACATGGTAGCAAGCCTTCAAAGAAGAAACCAAGCTAGAAAAAACAGATCCTTGTAGATTTATTAGAGATAATAGGAGCAATTAACCCAAGTGTGTGGAAGATAAGTAGAAGAGATAGATCAAGATTCAATGCGGAAATATACTTTTAAGATAATGGGATTAGGAAAGAAGATTTCAAGAGAATTTACCAAGAAGAGAGGAGAAATAYAAATAGGCAAGGAAATGACTTCAAGGCATAAGTGAACGTTGACCTAGCCATTGGGAAAATAATTTCATACAGAAGAATCATACCATGGGTTCAAATCCTTCTATTGTAAGTATATTCTTAAAAAATGTACTTTGTTCYGCAGACCGTGGCTGTAATACCCCAATTTTGATCCATGGTTCATAATTGTGTATATACATGATGAATGRATATAAGCCAAAAAATGTAATTTGTAACTGAGCATTGAATGTTAATAAAATATATCATTGGCTATAGAAGAGAAGGACAAAATAATGGGGGGATATGAATCCATTAGAGGGGAAATGACCTTAGTAAGTGATTTAACCTAAAGTATTTACAACATTAAATAAGTCCCTTGATTATTAATTAATATTGTTTTATTAAGTCGTGCGGGGGTTAGTGCATGATGCAGATACATGGGTCTCTATAAGGATGTGTGCCCTCTTCACGCCATGCAAATTTAAGATATACCTTTTTACCATGCAAGCGAATGATTATTTTGTTGAAGGAACTAGAAGAGAGTTTGAATGTTTGGGTGTCGTTTGAATTATCAGAGAGACTAACTATCAAAAGTTTGAATTACCTTAGGAACTACCATTCATATGAGGAAATCAAGACACTTATCCATAAGATAATTACCCTGAGCATACTATAATAGAAATTTTGAAGCTACAACCATGGATTATGTGAGAATTTTGGTTGTATGGGTGATAATCGGTTTCATTGAGAAATTCGTTACAACTGATAATCACTAGAATACCAGCAGTGAGATTCCTAGCCAACTTGTGCTAGAGCCATGAAGGGAAATGGGATAGCCCGATGGACTATTGAGCAAAGTAGGGAATCTTGTTCCTTGCATTGTATAGGATTATATGGAATATGGTTGTGGATTGTGTTTGCTATAAGTGTAGATATTCAATGTGAACCTTAGAATTGGGCTATGAGAAGAGAAACTAGAGATATCCATAAGAAGAGTTAACCCTTGTGGATTCATTGCCTTAGCTCAAGGTGGCCTCTGTTGTACATATAACTAGTGTAGTAGGGAGCCTATATTTGGGTGGAACATCCCTCTTCTACAACTAGTTGGTGGAGAATTATAGACAGATAAGTTTCATGAATATACCCATGCATTGTGATGAATTATTATGGTTTGAATTAATGTCTAGTCTATTCAGTTCTAAGTTTCTGTATTACCTTCATTTATAATTTACGGTCTCATGGATAATTGAACAATTACATTATGTTGCATAAATATGTACTATCATGCATGCATATGATAAATAGTAAATAATAGAACAATGAGATATGGTAACAAAGTAAAAATTAGTGTGAGCCTGGGTGGTTAATGTACCTTTTAACCTTGTACAATATTTTACTGCAAATAGATTTTAAATAAAAGAA
>SNQJ01S0019080.1:85732-106718 GCA_010110895.2 Picea sitchensis
AGCTCCAGAATCAGAGCAAGCCTCTTGGAACTGCTACTGTCTCGGTAACCTCACGAGTTTACAACTCCATGTTTCATAATTTAAGGTTCTGCGAATTAGGAAGGCGCTTCCTTCAAACCAGTAGCCTGAGAGACCTTGAACTCACACCCACGGCCTTAAATAAAACCCAGCTAAGAGTAAATATCATATCCCGAGAGTCATCTGAAGGTCCATGTGACCTGGGTCTAGAACATTGCACTAATCCCGAAAGGAGCTAGTTCATAATGGTTTCAGAGTTTCGGGAGTTCGACGCTTGGAATGTCAAATTTCACGATAGTCAAAGTTACCCAAACTCCCTAAGTAACAAGATCCATAGATGCTTGACAGAGGATATGAATTTGAACCATTCATCGAGAGGAAAACCTATCTTAGTCATCAGATTGACTCAAAGACCCACTGGACTTAACAAATCAAACACCAGTCACTCGATTAGATCAATGGTTGGGAATCATTGCGAAGCACGAAGGTGAAATTAGTGGGCATGCTAGTTCATGTCCCACAATCAACCAACGTCATTGATCTCGTTGGGGATGGAAGATCAATGACCACGATTAGATAGAATTGGGCGAGCACTTCCTAGATTGCGGAGATTGGGCCCTGCAATCACTGTGAATAGTTGATCTGTGAATGAGGATCGATGGTGGGGAATCATTGCGGAGCGCGAAGGTGAAATTAGCGGACGTGCTAGTTCATGACCCGAAATTCACCAATTTTGTTGATCTCATCAGGGTGGAGGATCAACGACCATGATTAGACCGACTTAGGTGAGTACTTTCAGATTGCGAAGATTGAGCTCTTCGATAAAGAGTGAACACATTGGGGCCCCGCAATCACTGTGAACCATTGATCGATGAAAAAATTGGTATTGTCCGGATCATGACCATGAAAACCTGAGGGAGGTTGAAACATGATCAGACTGGAGCGACGATGGCATGTGTCACCCTTGACCTAGCTACATGTCAGCCCCTAGCACATGCATACCTCGCCCACGTGGTTGGTGAAATGACTGGGATTTCGGGAGTCTCGGACTTCGGGACTCTGGAGGATTCAAGGTGCTTCAAAAATCCCCGAAGTGTCGGAGTAGATCCTAGCCATTAGCACAGGAAGGAACGTGGTAGTAGATCATTAACTCCAGAAAATAAAACTTTGGAGGAACGTGAGGAGTGAAGTTTCGAACGTCAAAGTCCCGAAGTGGATCATGGTCGTCGATCGCGAAGGGACGCGTGGCACTCGATCTGTAACTCTGACTATGGAGTACTTCGGAGGAAAAAGGGCATTGGAATGTTTGAAACTCCTGAATGTCGAAGTCCCGAAGTAGATCACAGTTGTCGATCATGAAGGGACGTGTGGCGCTTGAACTGTAACTCCGGGTACGGAGTACTTCAGAGGAAAAAGGGAGTTGGAATGTTTGAAACTCCCAAACGTCGAAGCCCCGAAGTGGATCACAATCGTCGATCGTGAAGAGATGTGTGGCGCTCAATCTGTAACTCTAGGTATGGAGTAATTTGGAGGAAAATGCATTGGAATGTTTGAAACTCCCGAATGTCGAAGTCCCGAAGTGGATCACATTCGTTGATCGCGAAGGGACGCATGGCGCTCGATCTATAACTCTGGGTACAGAGTACTTTGAAGGAAAAAGGGTGTTGGAATGTTTGAAACTCCCAAATGTCGAAGTCCCAAAGTGGATCACAGTCATCGATCGTGAAGGGATGTGTGGCACTCGATCTGTAACTCCAGGTACGAAGTACTTCAGAGGAAAAAGGCGTTGTAATGTTTGAAACTCCCGAACATTGAAGTCTTGAAGTGGATCACAGTCATTGATCATGAAGGGACATGTGGTGCTCGATCTGTAACTCTGGGTATGGAGTACTTTGGAGGAAAAAAGGCATTGGAATGTTTGAAACTCCCGAACGTCGAAGTCCCGAAGTGGATCACAGTCGTCGATCCCGAACGGATGTGTGGCGCTCGATTTGTAACTCTGGGTACAGAGTACTTTGGAGAAAAAAAGCGTTGGAATGTTTGAAAATCCCGAACGTTGAAGTCCCGAAGTGAATCAGGGTCATCAAAATCCCTGAGGACACGTGGCGTTGGATTGTGAACTTCGGATATTTTCCACTCCAGAGGATTCACGCGGTGGTTATCTTGGTGCCTGTTGTTTTGGTGTCTGGTCATAGCTCGTGGTCATATGAAAGTATAGAGGGATGGAAGAACCTGAAAAACTTGGGAGAGGATATCTGCCAGCTCTGAGCTCGGTTCGGAGCATGGAGACCATGGCTGGAAAGATCTGGAAGAGAATAATGGAATTAAGACCTTGAATGAGGGTATTTATTTTCTTAAGAAGAATAAATTTTTTACGCCCCACCATGGGTATGTTACAAATTGGTATCAGAGCATGGTTACAACACTTGGCCTGCTTCGGCTCATGGATGAGTCACTTAAAAATCATGTTTAAAGAAAATATTAAGGCTGACTCCCTACCTTATCTCTTTCCTAAAGAATCTGGTTAAACTATTACTAAATAAAAGAATGAAAACTTTCTATTGTGTGTGTATTTAAGAAAAATGAATTATGTGTTTCTCATGAACTACTAGAATGTTAGCTAACAGTAAGTGTTTTGTCAGCGCTCCAGCAATCGGTGAGTCACAGGAAATCACAAGCATAAATGATGGTGACGCACTATGAAGTGGGGGAGGGCTCCCACAATAGAGACAAAGAGTCTGACGAGAGGAGAGCAGTGGAGACCCCTTTGTATCTAGCTGAAACTGTAAGGAGCCTTATGGTTGAATTACAGAGTTGCAAGGATGACAATGAGAGATTAATAAAGGAGCAAGAGAAACAAATGGAAATCAATGCAGACTTGTTAAAGGGATTATCTGATATACAAAGGCAACTGCAACATGGACCTGCAACCAGCCATGTGTACCGATGACATACAGAGAGAAGTCAAAGTCCACCTGAAATACAAAAACGTGGTCCCATAAGTGGCCACACAGGGAGAAGTACCTCAAGGAAGGCCCAACCTGGAGGCAGGGGACGCTCATCAGGAGAGTCCTCTGGAAAGGGAACGAGAAAATCCGAGGGATATTCTAGTAGCAAAACTAGCTCACATTCTCAGAAGAAAGGAAAGAAGCGAAAGTATTCCAAAAGTCATGACCCTGAAGAGTTCAAGAAATCCAAACCACCCTCTTTCAATGGAGATATTGAGAAAGAGGAGGCGGAAGCTTGGTTGCTTGGTTTAAAGAAGTAATTCATAGTTCATGACTATTCTGAAAACTTGAAGGCTTGAATAACCATCTTCAACTTGAATGGAAAGGCTTTCATTTGGTGGGAAGATCTTAAGACATAAAATTGTAATTAAACAAAAGCTAAACTAATGCAAGAATAAAACAAGTCATTCTGCCTAACCCTTAGATCAATATCAAGCCATATGCCTTTTTATTGTTTATTGATGTTTTCATGAAAATAATATTAAGATAAGTTGAAATCTAAAGCTAAAACAGTCCTACGGGATATTTCTACAGGAACTATACAGTTTCTAAAAATTTCTACATGAACTATACATTTTCTACAGGAAACTCCTATAGGAAGAAAAAAGAAGCCTAGAAAACTAGTGTAAGCCTTTTGAAGCATCAACAAAGCTAGAATATAATAAAATCAAGTGGATATGAGGTTCTTGACCTTGGGGAGGCACCTAAGAGTTCTCCAAGAGGCTATTGAACCTTTCTACAAGATGCTTGTTGTAACTAACTAGTCAATGATAACCTTGAAAAAAACCAGAATTTATCATGCAAAAATATACTAACCTTAAAAATAGAATGAAATACTAACTAATCACTAATCAACATGCATAGAAACTAAAGAAATCGCAACAGGGTCCTTGAGCCCTCTTGAGTGGGCACTACCCAAGAAGCACAAGGAGCCTTGAGAAAACTCTAATAAACTGGAAAAGGCTCTAAATCTTCGAAAAAAGTCTTCAGAACAAAGTTTCAATACAATACTCTCCAAAAATATGTTTTTTTTTTCTCTCCTAGGATAGAGGTCCATAAATACGCTTGAGAGTTCGACCTCCCTCGCTTAGATCAAGGAAAGAAGTAGGTAAATGAGGAATCTCATCCAATTACATCTATATCTCAAACTGTTATTGATCAGGAATGGGTATTAATGCACAAGGAGCGCTCTAGAGGTAGGTGGGAACAATGCCCCTTGATTCTTGGTTGGAAGCACTCTAAGGGAGACAAAATCCCATGTTTTTAGGATGTTGGTGCCCTTGACTCGTGAAGTTCGACCTGCTTGGTGCTACACATATCTTTTGGCATAGATATTATAGAAAAAAGGCATATTATACACAAAAATCCACCTCAAAATACATTTACTAAGAAACATGCAAAAATATCCATGACTTACTATTAAATATGGTCAAAAACAAGTCTTAAGTCATATTATGGTGGAAAAATGTGCCTAAGATGAGCCTTTGGGATAGGGAATAATTGGGCTCATAAAAATTTAATCAACACATTGATGATTCCATACATGTTGGAAGGTGTAGATGTGACATAGGTTGTTTCACTTTTGATGGAGATCCCATTTACGACATCGAGAGTAGTTTTGAAATGAGGAGTGTTGAGTTTTCTTTTTCAGAGAACTAGTCTTCATACTTGGATGATCCAGGTATTTGGTAGTATGCTAATGATATGTATGCAGATGGGTCTCATCCATTCCGAGATGACTTCTCAGAGTATACTAATGATTTTCAGTCATACCTTGGGAGTTGTGATGCATATCCTTTTGAGCACTCAGATTTGTTATATGATTTTCAACCACCTTTGTGCTCATATTTTGATGGAGATAAGACCATGGTCAACTCAGAACAATCACAGATTCAATCTACAGAGCAGCATTGCTTTTACCTTGGGGGTTGTTGCGGGGATGCACAGATAAAGAAGCAACATATTTTAAGTGTAGAGAAAGATTATTTCTCTAGACCTAAGGTTGTCCCTTATCTCACATTTTCCTCTTTGGGAAATCATA
Source organism: Picea sitchensis (assembly GCA_010110895.2). Classification (NCBI taxonomy): domain Eukaryota; kingdom Viridiplantae; phylum Streptophyta; class Pinopsida; order Pinales; family Pinaceae; genus Picea; species Picea sitchensis. Next base: position 90,800 of record SNQJ01S0019080.1, read on the forward strand.
GATTCCTCTTCGGATCTCTCATCTCCTCTTGGCCTTCAAAGAGCAGTGGTGTTCTAAGTAACGATGAAGACAAGTCTTCGTCTATATGTAGAAGTCATATTCATAGATGGATTGATCAATCTTTTGGTTACCCTTTCCAGCACAATTCTTTCCCTCCCACTCACCTCCATGAGTTGCTTTCTACGGTTTATCGCATGCTTATCTATGCTCGTGATTATTATGAGATTGACTTTTCTTTGTTGTACTATGTAATTAAGCACAATGGGAGATACCTTGATGAGATGATCAGTTAGTTGCATTGGTTGTACGATTTCACCTGACATCTTTAGGACTTGATTTCTACGGGACTGGGGCCACAAGTAAGTAGGTAGGTCATTTTGCTTTCTTGCATTGCATTTTGTGTGATCATCCTAGTGTAGTTACATTTTATTTCATTCTCTCATTTACATGTTTGTTTTATTTGAATTTATGCATAGTTGTTGTGGTACCTTTTCCTAAATCATATTACATGTTAGTTAGAAGTTTTTGAAAAGAGAAAAAAATTGTTTTTAAAGAATAGTTTTCAATTTTGAAATTTTGATCATATGAATAAATGGTGAGCAAGCCACCCCTCGATGCTCTAATATATTTGCTTGAGTATGTGTAGGAACGGGTCTTACCAGGAGATGTTGAGGTTCTCATGTACTCTACAGTGAGCACATGTCCCCATGTAGGAGTCAGATGTTACCCCCCAGGCTAGGGGTAACTAAGGAGATGATGTCTCGAGGCCCGCAGGTTGAAGACATGGAGTGCCAAGAGCCAAATAAGAAGGAAGAGCCCCTCCTAGGACCACTCATCACCATTGATTGACAGCACCAACATCCACCACACCATCTTGGCCCATAGAGGACAGTGCTTCATGAGGAAACAAGTTTAGTCTTGTGGTAAGTGTCATTTTAATAATTGAAGCATTTGAAAATGTTGCAAAGAGTCATTTCTTGATTATGAAAACGTTTGCTTGGAAATTATACCTTTTTCCTCATTTCACCTTAGTGATTGACATGGTTTCGTAGTAAGTGGGTCACCCTTGGGAAAAGGGTTGCTACTAGGGGGTCTCCTTGAAGGGTCATCATATCATTCCCACACATACTTATCACTTTTGACACCTTTTCCCTTTTGTTTCCTCATCTTTTGGGTTTTCGGGCTTATTGACCCCAAGAATGGCTTGTATCTCATTTCATGGGAAGAAGGGGCTAAAGGCCCAGAGGTGTTATAGATGGAAAAAGATAAAACCCATAAATTATCCTCTAGATGTTTGCCCCAAGGTCCTTAGAGAAATGAAACACTTCTCCACAAAAAATCAAGGACCTGTTGAGGCCTCAACAACTCCCCTTAAATTTTTGTAAAGATTAAGGGGCCCTTGTTTTAATTTTAAAAAACATTGCTTTCATTTTCTTTTGGTTTATCTRGCTTCATCATGAAATGATRTTTTGATGGTTCCCTTCTTTGATGTTCTATTTTCAGTGTTCCTTATCCTTGATTCTTTGGCTTATCTTTCATCAGACAAGGATTGGTTACATGGTTGTCCAACAATGCTTGCATGTTCATATTAACATATTCAAATTGATCACGTGACTTAATTTACCTAAAATTTGATTAACATGATGTTTCAACAATCTGGCCAAGTTTTAGTTTTCATGCATAAATGAGCTAGCTGGGCATTTTTGRTGGATCAAAATAATTTAACTAAATGCTAAATTTTAAAGATCTAAATATGTGCCTTAAAAGAAAGAATATATGTCAATCAATGAGAACTAGCTCAGGGTTCTGGATTTTGATAATGTATTAAGTTTTAAGAACATTAAACTTTCTGTAAAAATCATACTATGTTAGTAATTTTTATTTTGGAGTGGATTGAAATAATTSAGTTAAAATTCAAGTTTTAAGATAATTGATCGGTGCCTCCTTAATAGAAGAGATATCCAATTTTGTTGGCCACGAAATAATTTTGAATTTAAGCCATGCATCAATTTTCACAAGGCTTTTACTTTTGGTAAAAAATGAGTTTCTGCATATTTTTTTTTGCGCATGAAATAACTAATGCTACAACGATGGTGTCACTCAATTTCTTAATGGGAATCAATAAATATCGTGGAAGTGATTTTACTACAGATTCCCACTTAAAGGACGCAAACTGTGTTGATTACTTCACATGGAGGTGACAGGCCATATCTTATTATTACAGGTTCATATGATCACACATCAAATGTTTGGGACTACCAGACAAACAAACAAAAAAGTTGTGCCCAAACTCTGGAAGGACATACACATAATGTATCTGCAGTTTATTCTCACCTTGAACTTCCTATTATCATCACTGGCTCAGAAATTGGTACAGTTCGTATTTGGCATGCAACAATATACAGGCTCGAGAATACCTTGAACTACGATCTAGAACGAGTCTGGGCCATTGGCTATTTGAAAATTTCAAACCAGGTTGATATTGGATATGATGTAGGTACAATCATGATTAAGATTAGTCGAGAAGAGTCGGTTGCTTGCATAGGCAGGAGCAGTGGGAAAATTATTTGGGCAAAGCACAATGAAATATTCAGTGCGAACATTAAGGCAGTTAGAGCAGACATTGAGGTGACAGATGGGGAGAATTGTCTTTAGGTATGAAGGTATTGGGAAGCTGTGATCTATATCCACAGAGCTTAAAGTACAATCCAAATGGAAGATTTGTTGCGATGGTGAGTACATTATTTATACAGCTCTTGCGTGGAGAAAAACATATCCTTCTAATCTGCCCTTGAGTTTGTATGAGCATCAGATCACGAAGAGATCTACCAAACTGCATCAGAAAAGATATATGATCTGCACATAATCACCAAAAAATATATATATCTGGATCCATTATCCAGCAAAATTGTTGACGATAACAGTATGCAGAAGAGATTTTATTATGGTAAGCCACCAGATTTCTACGAAGAGATTCTAGAGACCGCTGAGGATGAAAGTGCAATGAAATTGTTGCATCGGAAGCACGAAATTGCAGATAAAATGGTCACAACCAACATGTAAAAAGTAGAAAGAAGCGTCGTGAAAGGATGCCATGATTGTGCAAAGGGTTTTTACTCAACAACTCGAAAAGAATTGACAGAAAGTAATCACGTTTTTAATCAAATACAATCACCAGATAACCAAGCTCATCTGGCCTTGACTCCATGTTTTGCTTTACTGTTTTACTTAGTTTGCTTTAGGTTTAGATTATTAATTTGGTTTTAATTTTATTAATTTAGTTTTTACTTCAAGTTTCAATTTTGTTTTGTAGTTTGTTTAGTTTTACATTACTTTATTACTTTAGTTTAATTTAGTTTTTAGTTTTAGTTTCTACTTATTATATCTGCTGCAGGTATGGTATATAGGGATTCATATAGCCTTGACTATGTATTAATTCACTGTGGATCAAAAATTTTAGAGTTGGTTTTTAAATTTTTACATTACAGTGTTAATTTCTTTATTTTTCTTAATTGTTTAAAAACATTTTTTTGACATCTAATTGGTTAGGGAGACTAACCTTATTGGGGAGTTGATGGCTACCAAAAAAAATTAAACAATATTGCAATTAAAATAATTGTTTAGTGCATGAATGCTAATCACCAAGTGTTCACCCTGCATGGATGTTAATCACCAAGTGTTTAAAGTCGACTTTGTTTGTATCGGATCCTCACATAATTGTACTGCTTCCTTATCTGTGTTTTTCTTGTGCTTTGCGAGAGACCTTCTTGCATCTTTAGAGCGACTCCTTACCTGTGCTTTGCAAGAGATCCTCCTACATCTTCAGAGCAACTCTTTACCTGTGCTTTGTGCTTTGTGAGAGACCCTCCTGCATCTTTTACTTACCTGTACTTTGTGAAAAATCCTCCTGCATATTTAGAGCGACTCTTTACCTTTGCTTTGCGAGAGACCTTCCTGCATATTTTTCTTACTTACCTGTGCTTTGTGAAAGATCCTCCTACATCTTTAGAGTGACTCTTTACCTGTGCTTTGTGAGAGACCCTCTTGCATATTTAGAGCGATTCTTTACCTATGCTTTGCCAGAAACCCTCCTGCATCTTTAGAGCGACTCCGTCACTCGATCCGGCGGCTATGTCCCTCGATCACTGGAGTTTTTTTTAGTTAGATTTGTAACCCAGTATTGTTTCTTCCATTAACTGGTTTCTACCATAACTGGTCTCATATAATTACATGTCAAAGGGTGTCTTCATATTTTATTTGTCTCATCCAATTTTATGTCAAAGGGAATGTACGCCTGCACGGTGTCGCAGGTGGAAAAGTAGGGATGGGTGTTGTAGCGACAGGAGTTGCGGAGTCTCTTGTGGAAGAAGAGGAAGTAACAGGGAAAAAGTGAGTTGATAAATACACTGTGAATCTTTTGAGACTCAAACCCAAGAATGGGAAGGTTGCATTTCCTCTTAAAAAGTGACAGAAGGCATTCACAATACTTTTAGAAATTCAGAAGTGGCGAGTGAAAAATATAAAGGATGTCCCTAAAACTGTAATTAGTTGTTCGAGCAATCTTCAAATACAAAGTTTGTTGAGACGACTGAATCTCATTTCTAAATCATTATTGATTCCAATACGATGATCAATATTTAGGAGCAATGGTGATTTACCTAAAGGAACATGTCAGGATGTTAGGGTAGTTGTCCATGGGTTGTATTTTTGCACTATCGTTGCTAATTTGCGCAGGTGATATGCAACAGTTTGATTTTGGATATCTCCTATCTCTGGTTGAATAGCTTAAAGGCTCTTGGACTGGTATTTAGCAATCTCTATTAATGATATTTAGCAGTCTCATGGACTGGTATTTAGCAATCTCTATTAAGGCTCTTGGACTGGTTGAATTTATAACTCTACACTTTTGATTATTTAATAACTTTATTCATCCTTATTAATGATTGTACACTAATAGCTTTTAAATATATATAGTTTATTAATAGCTATTAATGACACTTTTGATTATTTAATAACTTTATTCATCCTTATTAATGATTGTACACTAATAGCTTTTAAATATATATAGTTTATTAATAGCTATTAATGATGATACATGATAGCTTATTAATATGTATGGTTAAATATTAATAGTTAATATATATAGGGTTATTATTAATATTTAATAACTTAAATATTTATATCTTAATATTTATAACTTTACTATTAATAGCTTGAATGCAAATAGAAGCTTTAATATGCAGTATCTCTATGTTCACAGTGGTTAAGAGAAAGTCAGACAATCGACATCTCTCTTGTCTTGTTCTGATCATGTGAATTGGCCCATGTTAATTGGTGCATGAACATTGTTTTTATAGCTTAGTGGAGATACTTGGAGATATTGATGCAATTTGGTTTTATGATTATTATTGGTTTTTGTTTAATCTCACAGTGTAACTGAATGAAATGATCTAGTCCTTGGCCACCTTGCATTAGAATTATGTAAATGTATTTTACTTTAATCTAAAGCAAAAATCTAAACAATTGTATGCATTAGAATTATGTAAATGTATTTTACTTTAATCTAAAGCAAAAATCTGAACAATTGTATTTTACTTTAATTTAAAGCAAAAATCTAAAAAAAATCTTATGAGATTTCATAAAATCTTTTAAAATTTTAGATTTTCAACTTTATATTAATTTATTTCGCAGAAAAGTTAAAAAGTATACACTGCCATGCAGCCTTGTTTAGTTTTGTTTTTAACTTATTTTAATTTCACTATGTTACTTTTTGTTTTTAGCTATTCTATTTGATTACTTTCCTTTTAGTTACTTTTATTTTAGTTTTTTTCTATTTAGTTTTAGTTATTTTTATTTTGTTTTAAATGTATTTTTAATTTTAATCTAGTTTTGTTTTAATTTATTTTAGTTTTAGTTTAAGTATAAGTATAAGTATAGTTAGATTTTAATTTGATTGTATTAATTTTATTTAGTTTTTCTTTTTTGATTTCAGTTTTTTTTAGTTAGAGATTTTGGTTTGGATTAACTTAAGATTTGGTTTTGACACCTAAAAATGGGTTTATTGTTTGGATTAAAAGGAAAACAAAGTCACATAGTTATAAAAGAAGCATGACTACACACTTCTAAATGGGGGAGAGAGGGGAATGCTTGGAAGCTCCAAAAGACTAGATCTCGACTGGGCAGAAGGGAAGGAGGTCATTCTTGGGAACTGGACATCTTGAAAGGAAGATTTCAATGCTACAAAGGTAGATTTCTCTTGACAAAGAGTTCTTAATTCTTTCTTCAAGAGTTAATTAGTGGAGCAAGGATAGCCTCAACACTATTGTCGGGATTTATTTTGTAATGTCCCCATTTTGGGACATTCTAACATTACAACATTTCAGAGTGTTATGCCTACCCGTGTAGCCAGATAGGGGTGACAGAGATTTCGGGAGATATTGATGGGTTTATTTGGGCCTGACTTGCATCGTTCATCATCAGGATCCATTCCGCACAGCTTGGCTTTGGTTTCGTTGCATTCCGAAGATTTCCGTAATTTTGAGTTATTATGGGTTATATCTTAATTAAATTCACTAAGAAGGTCATAATGGGAATATTACTTGGAGAAACCTCTTAGTGTGATATCTCATCGGATTCGGGAAGAAGAGAACAACAGGATAAGATTATGAGAAGTGACTTTCAGTGGTTGGAGAAGCCATAAGGATGGATAAATCACTTTTTAGAGGTAAAATGGTTAATTAATTAAGTGATTTACTCAAGGAATAATAAAATAAAGTAAAATTCACTTGGAGGGAAAAGGTCAACAACAAATCAGGGTTTAGAAAAGCTATAAGAGAAGGGTCAGCGACCTAATTCATCATTATGCAGATTATGACTTGTCATTGAAGAGAGAGGCGCATCTTAGGAGAGATGGTTCAATGGATTCCAGGAGGAAGACACCAGTTGGTTGATTTCGGTGTTGAGAGACACACCCTAGTCACCGAGAAGATCACACAGGTCTTCCATCATCCTTCAGCAGCAGTTACGCAGTGTTCATCATCAAGGGCACATTCATCCAGTGTGAGGGTGCAGCTTCGAAGAAGGTTTAGAGATTGATGTGTCCCATCCAGAGAGAATTCTGAGATCTCCCTCTGACCCATTTGAGAGGAAGGCAAGGCGCATCTTTTGCCTGGTTCCTCGCTAGATTCCAACGGAGGAATCATCTGGGGCTCATTTTCCAGACTTGGGAGTGCGACACTTTTGGCGGATACATTCAGGGTTCTCGAGCGAGCATCGAGCCATATTCAGGGAAACCCTTCTGACCCATTTTCCAGTAGACCAAGGCGGTCATTTTGAGACACATCTCATCCGATTTTGATGGAGGAATCACTAGGACGCATTTTTCCAGAGAAAGAGGGGCGCATTCCCCTAAGGGGATCCACCCGGGGTCCAAACCCACCAGCAGAGGAGTCCGACAGTTATCAGTACGGAGGACTAGAGCAAGGCGCATCATTTGGGACAGTTTCTAGGCCATTCTGAGAGGTATATCTCCTAGGGCGAACTTTCCAGACTTCCATCAATTACCGTATGAGCTGCCATAGTTCCAGCGCATCCATTGATCTTGCAGTGCTCACATATTCTGGGTATTATCTTTAGTTGTTTATTTTTACTTCGGCTAAAATCCTTTTGTCTTTTGATCTAGCCGAGTGTTGTCATTTTATTCAACCGCATTCGGCCTTTTGTAATCCGCAGAGATATCATAATATGAACTTTCCAATCCTTTGTCGCATTTATTATTTGTATGACCATTTATATGTTGTAAACGATTGATCCTACACACATTAGCAGCGTTTCCTAGACTAGCCAAGTCAGGAACATTACACATTTACAAACATTCTTCTTATGGGTTTTGAATGTTGTTTAAACTCGTTATTCTTATCAGTTTCAATAAAATTTGAGAGCTCCAGTCTTGTTGGCAGATTCATTTGTGGTAGTGGAGTTTGTAAATATTGTGTTTTTGTTAATTTAGAAATTCTTATACTCTAGATTTATGCAAATTCTTTCCATAACTCGTTTATTTGTCAAATTGATTGTATATCAAATGAGAGAAGCATCATTATTATCGAGATTATTTCTATGATTGATAATTATTGATGTATCTAGACTAATATTGTAATAAGCTTCATGAATTGTTTTTCAAAATCTTATCACTCATCATTCTCATCTCTACTTGATATTTATGTTTAGATCTTAAACTCTCAGTCAACAGAAAATATGCTTCTATATGTCAAGATCATCTCTTACATAATACTAAAACTTTTCTTTCACTTGGTGTAGATATAGTTGTCAAAATATATTCTTAGTAATGGTGGTTATTGTGCCTTAATTATTCTTCAGATTAAGAATTCATTCTGAAATCTAAAGAATCAATCTTTCCATCTACACATAATTAAATTTTACTCTTGATTGAGATAGGAATAGTATCTAGGATTACTTTTCTGCAAGTTTAGGATCATTTAGATCATATCTTAAATGATTAAGTCTCTTTTTGAAGAGAAAACTTGTTAAGTGGCAAATTGGGCCCACAAAATCAGTTGGAAACTACCATCCCAAATGAAACAAGTCTAATTGGGACTTGTGATTGAGTAGTTATCCCCTGTTGTGGGAGGGATTTTCCCACCTATTAACAGGACCTTTAAAAAAAAACATAATTAATAAATGTCTCGCTTGTTGATGGAATGCATTTGTGATGTCTTTTACTTTCCTTGCACATGGCACTCAATATGTTCATAACTCTAAGTGGAATTGTAGTGCTCCTTACTTTCCATTGCACATATCACTCAATGTTTTGGACCATAATAAATTAATGGAAAATAAAAAGTCTTGGAAAAATGTTGCATTGCAAATGAGGATGCAACACACCCTCCATAAAGGCACCCATAAATGAGACAATGTGAGCCCTTGATGTGTCAAGAACCCCGTGCCCAAAATTCACCCCCCCATCCAACTCATATTCACTACATGAATTATAGAGGGTCTTCTTGGGAGACACTCCTTGAATTGGGGGATTGATCTACCCAAAATGGCACCATGACAATCCTCTCATACCTAAATTTGGAAAATTTAGGTATGAGAGGAATGTCATGGTGCCCTATTGGGTGTTTATTTTATTGAATGTGGCTTACTTGGAATTAGACATGTGACTTGTGTACCCTTGGAGGGCATATGTGTTTGTCTTTGCAAGACCATGTTAGGTGTAAGCTATTCCATGGAGGAACTATGCCATTTTGACCTTCATGGGGGGTTGAAAACCCCAAGGATGGATGTCATACTCCACAAGATGGGTAAAGGACCCTGGAGCCATTGCACACTTGAGATGATGGATGTTTCCTTTGGAGGCACTTAGACAACACTTGGTGATGACAACATAGCCACTTGCACTTGGATGTTTGCCTTTGGAGGCCCAAGACGTCACCTTCCAAGTCTTGACGTCATGTGGAGGCTAGGGTTTTGATGGGCTTGATGGTTCCAGAAGAGAGATGATGCAGTTTGAAGAAGGAATATGCATGACATGACACTCCATAGCATGAGAGATGGACACATGGCCTTTGGAGGCCCAATGACTTTCATCTAGAGGCTCAACGTCTCACTTTTTAGGCCTAGTGTCGCCCTTGTAAGGCATGATGTCACCCTTCTAAGGGATTTACTTATGTAATTTTAATTTTTGTAAATTGTGAAGGCAAATAAAGGGGTTTTCCCCCCTTTTAATTTGGTGTTGAATTTTTTATGTGGACAAATTGGTTTTATATGACCTCATATAAATAGAGGTCATCTCACTTTCATTTGAGAAACAACTCACTTGAGAATTACATAACTCTTGGTTGAAATTTATGCCCTACTTAGGCAATTCGATATCTCTAGTCTCTTGTTCAAAATGGATGCTTTATTTGTCTATTGGTTAAGGAAGGCTAGAGACTTCTCTTGATGCTTTTTTTTGGCAATGGTGGTGGAATATCTTGACAAGTAAGGGTTTTTCATGCTATCTATTGGATTCGGTAAGAAATTTTTGCAATTGTATGTTTTTCTTCTTGATTTCAAGGTTATTTTGTCAAACCCTTTGAGGAGTATAAGGGAATACACACTCCATCAAGGATATATCTTTTTTTGTCATTGAAAAGGCTATTGCAAAGGTTGCTACAAGGAGTAAAAGGGTTTACACCCTTGTAGATTTACCTTGGTAAGGTTTGTTTACTCTAGGAAGTAAAAGGGTTTACACCCCTAGAGGAGTAATAAAACCTTGCTCATAAACAAGAGACTCCATAACCAAATAGATAAGACACTGATCTTTTTGGATTAGAGATTGAATATTGTGCATTGGTAAACGTGATTTCAAGGGGATTGAATTATTCAAGTTTGAAATTTAATTCTACATGCTTTAAGCTATATTGTACCCAAAGGGTGTCTTGTTTAGCCAAGTGATCTAGCTGATGTAATAAACATTTAGCTAGAGACAAAAGGGTTGCATCAAACTCACTCTCTTTCACTCTCTTACTCACTTTTCTACCGCTTAAATTCACTTGTAAGCCTTGGTAATTGTTCTATTGATTATTCGTTATTGTTTGGGTGGTTTACTTGTTTATTTTAGTGGCTAGAACTTGTTGTTGTAGCAATTTTTTTCTACGACCATAAGGCTCTTACAAAATCTTGTTTATAACACTTAATAGCAGCACTCTTTTTCTATCAAGGTCTTGTTTAAATTATTGGGAAATTATCTACTTGTTGCTAGCTTTATTTTCCAACATCATACACTTGATTTTGATGGTTTAGTTTGCAGTTGTCATAACTTATATATATACTGCTGCATTTTTGGGACAACAAGGTTTCTTATTGATTCCCCATTGGTTTTGAGGCTTTAATCATCATATATTGTCTGTTTTCGAGCAGGTCTAACATTGTTTTTCAAGTACACAACCTTGGAAACCATTCATTAGATCATAAGACCTTTCTCAAGCCTCATTTCCACTATTAACCTTGACCTACAAGGGCATTAATCAATCTCTTTGCTTCTCCCATCACAATCCCCCTAGGATCACCGAGAAGTCTCCCTTGTGTTGGATTTGGCCTTCACTAAAACAAGGGGGACATATATTGAGGTGATAGTGATAGTTGTTCTCAGTTATGCCACACATTTGTGGCTTGGGTTGGGATTTTCCCAAACTATAAACTATGTGATAACACTCCCAATGAAGATATGTCTAAAAACTACTTTTTTGTTTGGATGCATGTGTAAATTGTTGCAATATTTAAAAGCTAGGTGTCGCTTGAAATTCTCAATACTCAATTTTACACACAAGATATGCAATCAGGTTGGTGTACTTTAACACAATCCAATCTTTATTCTAGCACAAGGTAATCCATCTCGTGTATTGGTCATCATAGTTTCCAACAAAGTAGTACTTATTGAGGGCATCATCAAACTTCCCCAAGTGGGTTCTATCTCATATGCTCCAGAAATATCTTAAGCATGTTGCACATAGTAACCAACCAATGTTTTACAAGGGGAAAGGATTTCAAGAGTGAAAAAGTAGTCTTCTCACTGTTGGAAAAGTTGTCAACATATAAATAACCCTATATTTTATTTAGCCATCTCTTCAAATCTTTCACATCTATATTTCCTTTAACACGAATATATCAACATTAACCTATTCCTTGAAGGGTGTCATTCCTCCAAAATGACTACTTGTCAAAGGTGCTCCATCATTGTTGGGAGTCATTCAAGGATTTGGATGAAATAATCAATCATCTCATTCCTTTATTGCTCGAAGGCTTCCTAAAGCAACAATTCAATAAGATATCTTACTTTGTCGGTTTTCTTTTCATCCACCATGTGAGGTTGCTTGGGTGAACAAGGAATATGTTCACTAGGCTCAATTAGCTCGAAGCCCAACTTCCTATGCCCTAACCTTGTGGGGAACATGTACAAAAATACAATAGAGAACAAATTACTCTGATACCATTGATCCATATTATGTTAAGAGAAAAATGAAATACAACATTAACATGCAAAAGAAACATGGATATATAGTGAAATTCAATTTCTATTAATGAAACAACAATAAAAAAAAAATTGCCCAAATACAACAGCTAAAATGGTGGCATCTATTTTTGAAAAAATATCTCTACTACACTAATTATCAAAAAACACATAACAAGAGGCTAAAACTACATTTTGTTATAATGCCAAAATCCCAAGAGTCAAAAACCCTAAAGTGCAAGATCCCTAATCCTAACATGAAGTTAGGGTTGAGTGTGATGTTGAACTAAACGAAGCTAAGTTGTATAGAAAGGGCCAACTTCCCTAATTGATTTGATAGAATAAAACAACTAAACCAAAGCATTAATGACATATCACTAACAATAAAGCTCACTCCTTAAAAAAGGCCAACTTCCCTTTCTATGTCAATCCACCACCATATTTCATTCTTATAAATGTCCCTTACTATAGTTGGAAAAAATGATCCATACACACGTACGTAACATAAGTCTCCTAGGCAGACTTCCCTTTGTGTGTCATATTTCATTCTCATAAGCTTCCCTTATTATACTTGGAAGAAATGATCCATACAAACTTACATGACATAATTCTTATGAATTTATACAACTGGTGCCATGAGATCCCATCATGTGCCCAAAGGCATATAGCTCTACAAGCTCCCAAGACACACATCAACAAGAGAATGAATAAATAGCCTTAACCATACTTAATACGATAGTATGTTAGTTTGATATGAAGTCAATTATTTGGCACAATCCAATATCGGTGTCTATGTGCAGTTGTCTATTTTGGCATGTTGGCTCATTATCCTAATCCATGTTGTAAGGTCTTCGGTGAGATGGGCACGGAGACCTTCACCCAAGTCCTCAAGGAGACAGAACTTGGGGTTGCTCCAACACCCAAGTTGGGCAAGTGGACGCCTTGGGCATGCAAACGCGCCAAGGGGCTTGCCTTAGTATTAAGAAACCAAGATACTGGGTTGTGTCAGTCCAAAGGGGAATGACGGTTAATGAGCGCATGGGTTCGTTTGGGCGACCAGGTCTGCAAAGGGGCACAATGATTCATTTGGGTGACCGGGTTTGTGAAAGGGCATGACAATTCGTTTGGATGACTAGGTTTGTGAAGGGGCACAATGATTCATTTGGACACATGGGTCCACAAAGGGGCATGACACCCCCAAAGGATGCGAAAATTTTCCATGGTAACCTTTGGAGTCCCTATAAGAGAATAAGGGCACACAACCAAGGAAGGCAGATTTGGAGGACAAGGAGAGCAAGAAGAGCTCTGTGGTTCTGAGGCAAACGAAGAGGGAAATCTCCCTCAAGGAGCCAAGTTGCTCCACTTGGGAGGAATTGTATTTCCTTGAGGAGGATTTGATGGATAGAGTTGGGTGAGCTTCTCTTGAGCCAATTTTGGGGAAGTCTAGAAACGCAAGTCCGTTGGAGGCATGTGTGCGGCAAAACCAAAATCTGTGAAGTCTGCAGAAACGAAGAGACAACAAGTCTTCGGTTGAGGGCATGTCTGAGGTGCATCGCAGGAGGTTGCGAAGACGATTGTGACAAAGGGTCTTGGTGTGATGAATATGTTTATGAGTGTCTTGGTGAGGTGAGGCGAGTCGTGTGACTCTGCCAAATTTGTAAACTGAGCGAGTAGTGCTCATATTGTAACTATTTCGCAATAACAAAGACTTAGTTGGGTGTTAGGAATGGTTTGTGTTGCCCGCACTATATCTAAGTTTCTCTTGTCTATTTCGTTGTTGTTGTGCTCTTGTCTTCTCATATTCATGGATGTATGCTTAAATATGACTAAGTGTTAAATTTGTTAACAATTGTATAAGTATACAAGAGTTGCACTAGAGTAGGAGTGTGACTCGTCAGTAGCCTAGAACGGAGTACGGATATGGTCTAGGTGAAGATGTGTAGTTTGAATGAAGTATCCTTAGTGTTTCCATGCAGCCAAGTGAGAAACGTCGTGGTGTCAGACACCCTCTATAGGTGTACGATCGTAAGGCACACTATGGGGACATGACAAATGGTATCAGAGCATATTAGGCTCTTCACCACTCTTGCAATCAAAACAGTTGTAGTGGGGAGAACTTGTTGAGAAGATCATTTTTTGCGAAGGTAGTTCGGTCAGAACATTCGCAGACATGGTGAATGATTCAGTGTAGCGAACTTGTTCATCGTAAATTTTGCATCAAACTTACGGTAGAGGTTTGGTTGGTAGTGTGGTGTAAGGTCGATCTGAGCGCACACCTTATATGGACCAAGAGCATAGTTTGTGGTGAGACGAAGCACTTGGAAAGGTTGGGTGACCACAAAACTCATCGTAGAGTTCACCACAGATTTGATGGCAAAGGTAGACTTGGTTGATTTGATTTGTGACGAAAGTCAGTGTCGAACCTATTTTGCACACCTTGGAGAGACAAGGCACAAAGTTCGTTGAGTGAAATGAGCACTTGGGAAAGATAATTGAACGTAGAATTTGTCGCAAGACTTGTCGCAAATCTAACTATAGAAATGATCACAAAAGTGAAACGCAAAGAGTGATCGCATAAGTGATTGAGAAAGGGAGCAGTTATGGGTTGCAGCTAGGTGAAGCACTTGGTTGTGTTGGGCGACCTGGGGTGACCTAGAGCATCTCTGCAACAAGAAGTTGGTTGTGTTGGGCGACCTAGGGCGACCTAAAGCAGCTTCACAATAGGCAGTTGGTTGGGAACGTTTTCATGATGACGTCTTTGTTTCGTGCAACATCAAGAACATCAGTTGAATTGAGCTAGGTTGTTGGATGGGTATATCACAAACTTTGAATGAGGTATCTCTTCGCAAAGCTACAACAATCACTTAGCAACAGTATGACTTGACAGTCGGGCGGTGGATGCATGTTTTCTTGAAGCAAAAGCAACCAAGGTGCAAAGATGGCAAGACATTAGAGATGAGTTTGACCAATTGCATGCAAAGTTTGGAACTTAGACATATTTCTGAAGTGGACATATGGACTCAGCCTTGTATCACAATGAAGGTCTTGTAGATTTTTGGAGCTGCGGATGGTGATTGAGGGGAGTTCATGCAGAGAGTCGATTGCTATAACAAGCGTAGGTTCAAGACAACAAACTTAGAACATGATTGCAACAAAGGATGTCATTGAGAAAGGTATGGTTGGCTTGAGTTCTTGAATTTTCGAAGTGTTGCAGTGAGTTATTTGAAGGGAAGACGGATGACTTGGTGGTTCAAGTGAAATCCATTTCCTCGGTGAAAACCGACAGACTTAAGGGTGACTCGAGTGGTGCAGATTCAAATAATTCTTGCAGCAGTTTGGGATGCCTTGGTTGGGAAAATGTGCAGAAGAGCTTGGGACAACCTGCTTGGATGAGTCATGTGGTGGAATTAGACTTATTTGGATGCATTCATGGAGGTGGCTTGAGGAAGTTTCCTAGATCTTTGATGAGGCACATTAGACAAGTTGTTGCGGTGAAGTAGGCAGTGAGGTTTGGACATGTCGAGTTGATAGGATGGATGAGGCACCCTGGTGTTTGGTGCCTTAGCTAGATTTGTTGGGTCATGTGTTGACTTGAAAATCATGACGTCAATGCCAGAGTTTGGACGATTACATTGTGTGCAATGCAGTTTCATTCCAAGAGATGGATGGACTTAACAAAGAAATCGACCAAGAATTGTTGGCAATCAACCTGAATGGGAAGAACAGATACCAAGTGACTTGATGGTGTTATCTCTCTGGTATGAGACATTGAATGAGGCAGAGCACACATTTCTAACATCCCAATTTGATTAATTATTTATCATAGTTTTTAATTTGAATTTAATTAATTATTAAAGTAAATTAAATGAGTTTTTTTATTATTTTATTATTAAAAGGTAGTGAAGT
>SNQJ01S0019080.1:124046-134798 GCA_010110895.2 Picea sitchensis
CTTGTTGTTCTTTTATACCAAAAATTATGAGGTTCAAGGCTCTTTTGTTATGCTCATGGTCCAATTTGATTAGCTTATTCATTTCCTCTTTGATGGGTTTGATATCCAATTTGTTTTCCATATTACTGAGGGTCAAATTGTTGGTTAGTTTTTCTATAACCTCTTTAATCCTATCTCTCAAGTTGTGTTTTTCTTCAACCCCTCCTTGGGTTGATTGTTTATGTTTTTCCATTTCTTGAATTCTATCCTTCATTGTTTTCAATTCACTCTTGAACCCTAAGAATCTATCCTCTATTTGAGTTTGAATGGTATCTTTAATTTTTTTATCATTCATTGCCTCTAGCTCTATTTGGAGTTTTACGTCTCTTTCTTCACTCCTTGTTTCTAATGTTTCTAACTCTATTTGGATTTTGGTATCTCTCTCTTCTCTTCTGTTTTCTACTGATTCCATATAATCGTAAAGGATCTCTAGGGTGATTTTGGGGGGGCTTCCCTTGTTAGGATGAGCTTTTGGAATAGGTGGTGGAGTGCTCATATTGAAAAGAAGAAAAAAAAAGATGTAACAATTATTATTATGGATTGACTTTATTTCTCAAATCAACTTTTACTTATGAAACTTAAAATAATAAAAAAATAAAATATATTTAAATCTCTTTACGTAAAATTAAAATTGAATCAAAGTAAAAAGTGATTCACCTCATTTCAGATGTCCAATTTCTCAACCTGTTGAAGAAGCCAAAAATAATTTCTGAAATTCTCGCTCAAAACTGCAGAGATATAATTTCAAAACCGCAGAGAAGTAGTATTCCCGTTCAAAACCGCAAAGAAATAATTTCAAAACCCCAAAGAAGAAGTATTTCTATGCCTTAATATATAAAACATATACAATTATATTTTTTATGATTTTTTTAAGATATTTATGAAAAAAAAATTATGTTTTTAAGGTTTTTTTATTGAAATTAAGATCGACGGAGGAGACTGAATGGTAAAGTTGTTCTTGCAACGAAGGTCATGTCTTGTGCTCAAACCCGAGCAAGGACGTGGTCTATTTGCGGAACAAATCTTAGCTGGGCCAAGCCCTCTTACCTTTTAACACTACACAACCATCTTGAGCTAGGCTATTGAGAAATTGGACCGTTAGAGTTTGGAGCAACTGCAAGCTAGGGTTTGGAAGTCGTGGCCATAGAAGAGGACAGCATGAGTACCAAAGGGGGGGGTAATGGAACCCCAACATACAAACAGGTAGTGGTGGACAGGAGGAAAGGGCCAAGAGGTGTAGGTTTCAAGGCACCAATGACAAGCACCTCGAGATCAAACCCAGAAAAAATTCAGGAAAGGAACCAGGAAAAAAGCGATTGCATGGCAGAAGAAGCCAGAGAAACTCAGAGTGTTTCGCAAGACACAGCGAAGCCCAATGGGGCGGAAGGGCGCAACCCGTGTAAACCTAAAACAACAATGATACCCAAGGTAATCCTAGAGGATCCGCAAACAAAACTCTACAAGGACCAGATGAAGAAGATGCGCTAATCTGCAAGTTTATGGGTTTGTGGCCCACAGAAAGAACGTTGCGCAACTAGATTAAATATCACTGGAAGCCAAGCAGAGAAATGGAACTCCACCTGGGCTTGAAAGGATTCCTCACAGAATTATTCATGAACCTGGAAGACAGGGATAGAGTCTTTGAGGGGAAGGCATATTTCCACGCCTCAGCAGGACTGTACATGCAGCCTTGGAAGGAAAACTTCTCCCCAGAAAAAAGAGACTTTTAATAATTTACAGGTATGGATGAGATCTTACTCCTTACCATCAGATTATTGGCTACTCTCTACCTTCGAAGCAATAGGGAAAAAACTGGTAAAATATGTAAAGACTTCAGAAGCCACCCTAAAAGGGAGATATACATCCTATGCAAGAATCTGCATAGAGATGGATGTGTCGGGAGCACTCCCAGAAGCCATAATTCTAGAATTCAGGGATGAGGAATGGATCCAAAAAATAGACTACGAGCAGATCCCCTTCAGATGCAGAAGATGTCATGAACATGGACACCTAATCAGAGAATGTCCTCTCAATAAAAAATAGGAAGCAAAAAGCACCAAACCACAACAGGATGAGGATGGGTTTATAAATCCAAACCACAGAAGAATAGCTAATAGGAAACAAAGTAAAACCCCAACATGGAGCAACCCGGAGGCCCGGATTAAAACAGAAGGACGGGACAAAACCAACAAAGGGGCAGAAGGTGGAAAGGAATCAAAAAAATCTCAAGAAGCCAGAGAACAAGCAACAAATGATCCCACAAATAGCCCAAGTAATAAGACAGAACAGGGGAGTGGTGCAACTCCTATGGATGGAGAAACTAGAGACAACAACACCCCCATGCAAGAAGCAAAGGGAGATGCAGACATGACCCCAAGCGAAGTAGGTATAGAAGACCCTAATCTCAGAGGCCTGGTGGAAAGGGAAGGGATAGATATCCCAAACATACTGGAGCAATGGAAAAGGCAAGGAGTAGACAATGTACCAACGGAGCAACTAGACCGCATCCAATACCTATTCCTCCTAAGGGAGGAAGAAAAATCTAGAGGGCTCAAGCGCACACATGGGAAGATAGGACACCTAGGAATCAAAGCCAGTGAGGGACAACCACAGCTCTCACCTAAGGAGACGAGGAGGAAAAAAGGAAAGAAATCAAACAACGTAGCCCTACAGGAGCTTGAAGCACTGTTGATAAACTCGGGTAAGATCAAGAAACTCTTCCCCAAATCCCCCCCACATGTTTAAATGAAGGTTATAACATGGAATATAAGAGGCCTAAACAGCCCGCGAAAGCAGAGAATCCTCAAAAGTAGACTTAGGAAGGAACAACCTAATCCTTGTTTCATTCAAGAGACAAAATGCACTACAGATAGAATGGAAAAAATCAGCAAACAACAATGGAGCAAGTACAAGATGGTGGCTATCGGAGGCAACCAAATGGCAGGAGGCATTCTCACCTTGTGGAACCCACAATTACTAAGCCTAATAGAAACCGAGGCTACCATGCAGACACTCACGATTAGCATGCAAATCATTGGAAATACATAGGTGATTCTATGCACCAATGTGTATGGACCCCAGGTGTCAGAGGAAAAGAGAAGAATGATACGAGACCCAGAAGACCTTAAAACGCGATCTAGCAACCTCCAATGGATCTTGGTAGGGGACTTCAACATCATCATGTGAGGTACAAGAAGATTGGATAGGGATGCGGAAGATTTCTCAATGTTCATAGACATAGCAGAGATGGTGGACATCAAAACTAATAATGGGCAGTTCACCTGGAACAATAAATGAATGAACCAATATCAAGTAGTGACAAGACTAGACAGATTCTTAGTATCGGAGTCTATCATTATGTAGGGGATAACCTTATAATGCAGAATCCTTCCCTGGGGAGGTTCTGATCATTGTCCAGTCCAACTGGAAGCACGCTTCCAAACCACGCCGAAGAATAGACCCTTCAGATTTGAGAAATTTTGGATCGAACACCCCACTTTCAAGGAAAAAATAAAACAGTGGTGGAAGGAGGAACAACCAGAGAACCAGAGAAAGGGAAAAGGATTTTCAAACTCTATAAGAAACTAAAATACATCAACTATAAGCTCAAGGAGTGGAACAATGAAATCTTTGGAAATATAAACCAAGAGAAAAAAAACATTGAAGACAAAATGAAAAAACTCTAGGAAATCAGCATAGTTGAGGGCTATACAGAGGATCGGAAAAAGGAAGAGATCCAAATGACCAAGGAATGGGAAGCTAGATGTCAGCATGAAGAAACTCTTTGGTGACAAAAGTCCCGAATCAAATGGCTAAGGGAAGGAGAGTTGAACACCAAGTTTTTTCATAGAACAACCATTTCCAAAAGATCCCACAACAAAATTCTGAAAATTAAGGATCAGGATGGGATCGAGAGCGAATCTCACAAGGAGATCAAAACTACTATGGTAAATCACTTCCATGGGATAGACCAGGAACCCAACAAAGACAGAACAGAGGCCACCCAAAGTATAACCCAGTAAATCCCTCGTCTAGTCACTGAGGAACAAAATAACAACCTAAATAAACCCATTGTTGAGGAGGAAATTGACGAAGTGATCCAGGAAATGCCCAATGGGAAAGCCCCAGGTCCAGATGGATTCACAATGGATTTTTTCAAATCCTGTTGGGAAGTGGTCAAACATGACGTTTATAGGGTAGTGGAGGACTCTAGACGGTCAGCCTCCATTCTAAAAGCGCTAAATGCTACAATGATTACTCTGATTCCCAAAGAAAATGAAGATAGGACCCCCGACCATTACAGACCTATAGCTCTATGCAATGTGGTTTACAAGATAATCTCCAAAGTCATATCCAATAGATTAAAACCCCTCCTACCCACACTGATCTCACAAGAGCAGGCAGGCTTCGTGGAAGGAAAACAAATAATGGACAACATCATCCATGCCCACGAGCTAATTCACACACTAAAAATTCAGAGGAGAGGGGGAATGATAATACAACTGGACCTAGCAAAATCTTATGACAAAATTAGCTGGCACTATATGGTCAAGACTCTGGAAGCCTTTGGTTTCACCCAGCACTGGATCAGCTAGATAGTCAGCCTAGTGTCCATGAAAAGTTACTCGCTCCTAATAAATGGAGCCCCAGCCAAACCTTTATGGCCCACGAGAGGCACCAGATAGGGAGACCCATTGTCCCCCTTCTTGTTCATTCTGATGATGGAAGGTCTCATTCGAAGCATAAAAATCACAACAGCTGCAGGAGAAATAACAAGCATCAAACCTTTCGAAAATTGCCCTACTTCCACACATCAACAGTTCATGGATAGCACCTTAATCCATGGAATACCCTTGGTCAAGGAAGAAAAATACTACAAAATAATCCTAGAAGACTTTGGGGAAGCCTTAGATGAAGAGATCAACCACTCCAAATCTATGATCTTTTTCTTCAACACCAACCCTGCAATCCAAAGAAATCTTGCCAATATTTTGGGCGTTGAACGCAAATCACTCCCAACCAAGTACTTGGGCATCCCCCTAACAGACAAAGCATACAAAATGTCAACTTGGGAGGGAGTTATCAACAAGTTACAGGAGAGGGTGAAAAACTGGATGTACAAATCCCTCAACCTAGCGGGAAGACTCATTTTGACCAAATTGGATCTGCAAGCAATTCCAACATTTATGATGTCCATTTTTCCAACCCCCAATGGGATACTACAAAAAATAAGAACCATCCAAAGGGACTTCCTATGGAGAGGAGTGGAAACAAATAAAAAATGGGCCTTGGTGGCATGGGAGAAGGTATGTAAACCAAAAGGCAAAGGAGGCATGGGGCTACAAGACCTGCAAGTAACCAACGACGCCTACGGGGCAAAACTCTAGTGGTGATGGGTCAAAGAAACTACTACACCATGGGTAAACCTCTAGAAGGCCAAGTATGCCCTGGACATAAACGACCAGGACAAAATCCGCTTTAGGGGCAATAGGGAGGGATCAACCATATGGAACCTATCTTGGCGCAACAAATCCTGGATCCAAACTCACAGCTTCTCAAAAGTAAGGAATGACAGAACTGCCATATTCTGGGAGAACGCCTGGCAACAGGAACCTAGAATGGAAAATCAAGACAGGGAGGAACTCCAACAGGATATGACCGCGCAAGGTAAAACCAAATTCTACCACTACTATAAATAAGAAACAGATCGCAACAGATGGAGAATCTGGGACACTCTCAATCCGCAAAATAGAGACCGGACCGCAACAAGCGTAAAAGAGGTGGAGGAGGAACTGGGGAGAAGGAAAATTGCAGTCTCAGAAGAAGATGACCAACTAAGATGGGGACAAAAAGACAGTGTCGAATTCAACTTGAAAGAAGTCTGACATTACATCACGGACCATGACCAAGAAGATCCAGCGCAACAATGGGATAATCTCTGGAACATCCCACAATGGACGGGCAAAACCAACAAAGGGGCAGAAGGTGAAAAGGAATTAGAAAAAGCTCAAGAAGCCAGAGAACAAGTAACAAATGAGCCCACAAATAGCCCAAGTAATAAGAAGGAACAGAGGAGTGGCGCAACTCCTATGGATGGAGAAACTAGAGACGACAACACCCCCATGCAAGAAGCAGAGGGGGATGCGGACATGACCCCAAGCGAAGTAGGTACAGAAGACCCTAATATCAGAGACCTAGTGGAAAGGGAAGGGATAGATCTCCCAAACATACTGGAGCAATGGAAAAGGAAGGGAGTAGACAATTTACCAACGGAGCAACTAGACTGCATCCAATACCTATTCCTCCTAAGGGAGGAAGAAAAATCTAGAGGGCTCAAGTGCACACATGGGGAGATAGGACACCTAGGAATCAAAGCTAGCGAGGGACAACCACAGTTCTCAACCAAGGAGACGAGGAGGAAAAAAGGCAGGAAATCAAACAGCGTAGCCCTATAGGAGCTTGGAGTGCTGCTGATAAACTCAGGTAAGATCAAGAAACTCTTCCCCAACTCCCCCCCCACATGTTTAAATGAAGGTTATAACATGGAATATAAGAGGCCTAAACAGCCCGCGAAAGCAGAGAATCCTCAAAAGTAGACTTAGGAAGGAACAATCGGATCTTTGTTTCATTCAAGAGACAAAATGCACTACAAACAGAATGGAAAAAATCAGCAAACAACAATGGAGCAAGTAAAATATGGTGGCTATCGGAGGCCACCAAATGGTAGGAGGAATTCTCACCTTGTGGAACCCACAATTACTAAGCCTAATAGCAACCGAGGCTACCATGCACACACTCATGGTTAGCATGCAAATCATTGGAAATACAGAGGTGATTCTATGCACCAATGTGTATGGACCCCGGGTGTCAGAGGAAAAGAGAAGAATGATACGAGACCCAGAAGACCTTAAAACCTGATCCAACAACCTCCAATGGATCTTGGCAGGGGACTTCAACATCATCACGTCACTTGCAGAGAAAAAAGGAGGTACAATAATATTGGATAGGGATGTGGAATATTTCTCAATGTTCATAGACATAGCAGAGATGGTGGACATCAAAACTAATAATGGACAGTTCACCTGGAACAGTAAACGGATGAACCAATATCAGGTAGTGACAAGACTAGACAGATTCTTAGTATCGGAGTCTATCATTATGTAGGGGCTAACCTTATAATGCAGCATCCTTCCTTGGGGAGGTTCTGATCATTGGCCAATCCAATTAGAAGCACGCTTCCAAACCACACCAAAGAATAGACCCTTCAGATTTGAGAAATTTTGGATCGAACACCCCACTTTCAAGGAAAAAATAAAACAGTGGTGGAAGGAGGAACAACCAGAGCAACAGATAAATGGAAAAGGATTTTCAAACTCTATAAGAAACTAAAATACATCAAATATAATCTCAAGGAGTGGAACAAGAGAATATTTGGAAATATAAACCAAGAGAAAAAAAACATGGAAGACAAAATGAAAAAACTCCAGGAAATATGCATAGTTGAGGGCTATACGGAGGATCGGAAAAAGGAAGAGATCCAGATGACCCAGGAATGGGAAGCTAGATGCCAGCATGAATAAACTCTTTGGCAACAAAAGTCCTGAATCAGATGGCTAAGGGAAGGAGAGCAGAACACCAAGTTTTTTCATAGAACAACCATTTCCAGAAGATCCCACAACAAAATCCTGAAAATTAAGGATCAGGATGGGATCGAGAGAGAATCTCACAAGGAGATCGAAACTACTATGGTAAATCACTTCCATGGGATAGCCCAGGAACCCAACAAAGACAGAACGGAGGCCACCCAAAGGATAACCCAGTAAATCCCCCGTCTAGTCACCGAGGAACAAAATAACAACCTAAATAAACCCATTGTTGAGGAGGAAATTGACCAAGTGATCCAGGAAATGCCCAATGGGAAAACCCCAGGTCCAGATGGCTTCATAATGGATTTTTTCAAATCCTATTGGGAAGTGGTCAAACGTGATGTTTATAGGGTAGTAGAGGACTCTAGACTGTCAGCCTCCATTCTAAAAGCGCTAAATGCTACAATGATTAATCTGATTCCCAAAGAAAATGAAGACAGGACCCCTGACCATTATAGACCTATAGCTCTATGCAATGTGGTTTACAAGATAATCTCCAAAGTCATATCCAATAGATTGAAACCCCTCCTACCCACACTGATCTCACAAGAGCAGGCAGGCTTCGTCGAAGGAAGACAAATAATGGACAACATCATCCATGCCCACGAGCTAATCCACACCCTGAAAATTCAGAGGAGAGGGGGAATGATAATACAACTGGACCTAGCAAAAGCTTATGACAAAATTAGCTGGCACTATATGGTCAAGACTCTGGAAGCCTTTGGTTTCACCCAGCACTGGATCAGCTGGATAGTCAGCCTAGTGTCCATGAAAAGTTACTCGCTCCTAATAAATGGAGCCCCAGCCAAACCTTTCTGGCCCACGAGAGGCATCAGACAGGGAGACCCGTTGTCCCCCTTCCTGGTCATTCTGATGATGGAAGGTCTCAGTCGAAGCATAAAAAACGCAACAGCTGCAAGAGAAATAATAGGCATCAAACCTTTCAAAAACTTCCCTACTTCCACACACCAATAGTTCATGGATGGCAAGTTACTCCATGGAATGTCAATGGTCAAGGAAGAAAAATACTACAAAATAATCCTAGAAGACTTTGGGGAAGCCTACGGTGCAGAGATCAACCATTCCAAATCTATGATATTTTTCTTCAACACCAACCCTGCAATCCAAAGAAATCTTGCCAATATTTTGGGCTTTGAACGCAAATCACTCCCAACCAAGTACTTGGTCATCCCCTTGACAGAAAAAGCATACAAAATGTCAACTTGGGAGGGAGTTATCAACAAGTTACAGGAGAGGGTGAAAAATTGGACGTACAGGTCCCTCAACCTAGCGGGAAGACTCATTTTGACCAAATTGGTTCTGCAAGCAATTCCAACATTTATGATGTCCATTTTTCCAACCCCCAATGGGATACTACAAAAAATAAGAACCATCCAAAGGGACTTCCTGTGGCGAGGAGTAAAAACAAATAAAAAATGGGCCCTAGTGGCATGGGATAAGGCTTGTAAACCAAAAATCAAAGGAGGCATGGGGCTACAAGACCCGCAAGTAACCAACGATGCCTACAAGGCAAAGCTCTGGTGGTGATGGGTCAAAGAAACTACTACACCGTGGGTAAACCTCTAGAAGGCCAAGTATGCCCCAGACATAAATGACCAGGATAGAATCCGCTTTTGGGGAAATAGGGAGGGATCATCCATATGGAACCTATATTGGTGCAACAAAGCCTAGATCCAAACTCATAGCTTCTCGGAAGTAAGGAATGGCAGAACTGCCACATTTTGGGAGGACGCCTGGCAACAGGAACCTAGAATGGAAAATTCGGATAGGGAGGAACTCCAACAGGATATGACCACGCAAGGTAAAACCAGAGTCTACCACTACTATAAATAAGAAATAGATCGCAACAGATGGAGAATATGGGACACTCTCAATCCGCAAAATAGAGACTGGACCACAACAAGCGTAAAAGAGGTGGAGGAGGAACTAGGGAGAAGGAAAATTGCAGTCTCAGAAGAAGATAACCAACTGAGATGGGGACAAAAAGAGGGTGCGGAATTCAACTTGAAAGAAGTCTGACATTACATCACAGACCATGACCAAGAAGATCCAGTGCAACAATGGGATAAGGTCTGGAACAGCCCCCAATGGCCAAAAATTAAAATTTTCAAATGGCTAATACTCCACAACTGAATTCTAACTTGGGAAAACCTAGGGAAAAGGGGATTCATAGGCCCATCAAGATGCCACCTCTATCAAACTAAGGAAGAGACAACAAATCATCTCCTCGATGAATGCATCTACACAGTAGAAATATGGGATTGGGCGGCAGGTATCTTCCGACAATCCAATAGGATCCGAGGTAACATATACGCAACTATCAATATCTGGAAAGAGAATTACAGTGAAAATGAAGAGGTGAACCTCCGTTGGACCCTCATTCCAGAGATGATCATATGGGAAATATGGAAATAAAGGAACCGGCGCATCTTCAGGAATGAAAGCCGATCGGAAGGGAAACTCAAGGAAACAATAATCTCCCTAATAAGAGAAACGGTGTTGAGCTGCAACTGTCAGACAGGAAGAGCGCAACCCACAGATCAGGACTCCTGAATCCTAGAATCTTTTCACCTGAAAGACGGGTGCAACCGCAGTCAAGTAAGGTTGTTACCGCAACTCCCAGTAGGTGAGCGCAACTGGAAGCCCCCCTAGAAGGATCCCTCAAGTTGAATTTCGACGGGGTGTCAAAAGGTAACCCAGGAATGACAGGAAAGGGAGGGGTAATCAGGGACAGTGAAGGAAACATAACCCAGATGTACACTGGGAGTCTGGGAAACTCAACCAACAACGCCGCGGAATTCGGAGCCCTGGAGACCGGCCTCAAGATTCTAAGTCCTGAAAGGATGGCAAACACCATTATGGAAGGTGATTCCACCTTTTTTATCAACACAGTGAAGAGACTCCAAAACGGCACCAGAGTGGGCAAAATTCAGAGGCATTGGTGCTTGGCATACTCCATGCAAAAAGTCCAACAACATTTGTAGACGGGGAACACAATGGAGATGCGTTGGGTACGCAGGTCAGCAAATGGACTGGCGAACAGAAT
>SNQJ01S0019081.1:0-25071 GCA_010110895.2 Picea sitchensis
GACCTTAACACCTTTCTATATTACCCTGAAGGTGCATGATCGGCTATTGCATAATTGCATGCTGGACTTTGGGGCCTCTCATAGCGTAATGCCCAAATCTATTATGAATAGACTAGGCCTCAAAATGACTAGACCCTATGGAGATATTTACTCATTCAATTCAACGAGAGTTAAGTGCATGGGCATGATCAATGATTTAGTAGTCACCCTCGCCCAGATTCCGGTGAAAAATGTCCTAATGGACGTAGTTGTCGCCGATATACCCCCGAAGTATGGTTTACTATTATCTAGATCTTAGGGAGCCAAGCTCGGGGGATCTCTTTAGCTAGATATGACCTATGCCACAGTCCTTGTTTTTGGTGGACAGTTCACACGGTTATACAGGGAAACACAGTTGGCATATACGGTAAGTGATCCACAAAATCCTAACAATTACCCTATTTACATCGTCGATCAAGACCTGGGAAATTGTATTATTTCCTTCGACAATACTGAAGATAATTGTACAGAAGAAAGTGACATCAATGAAATCAAAACTGAAAAAACAACTAAAAATGTGTACAACACTGGAATTTGGAAAATGTTCTTTGATGGTGCTTCATCGTGCAAAGGGGAAGGTGCGAGAGTGATTTTCGTAGCACCTAAAAATGAATTTTTCGTTCCCTTCTCTTACAGGCTACAGTGGGACGTAGACTGCACAAACAACATTTGCGAATATGAAGCTCTAGTCCTGGGTCTGGAAGCTGCTAAGAAGTTGAACATAAGGAACTTAGAGGTCTATGGAGATGCTGAACTAATTGTGAAGCAGTTAAATTGACAATATCATGCCAAACACCCAAGACTGAGGTCCTACAGAAATTGTGCTTGGGATCTAATGGAAAATTTATTTTCATCAGTAAAGGTTCATTTCATCCCACGAGCCGAAAACCAACAAGCCGATTCACTGGCCAAAGCAACTTCGACTTTCACACCCCCTATCGCTTTCAAATTAAAATACCACATAGGGTAAGGCACAGACCATCCATACCAAACAACATACAACACTGGCAGGTCTTCTAAGATGATGAACAGATCGAAAAGTTCCTCAAAATGGTGGGTGATTTCTCTAAATCCCACATTGACCAGGAAAACCAAAACGATCATACCTGGATTATGCAGGAAGGGGAGGAACCTCAGGAGTTCTGAGAAAAAATTGAAAATCATTTCCTGCTAGTGTTAAAGAGTAATCAGATCCCTACGGGCCTGATACCTCTGGAAAGGTTGTTTGATCAAAATGACATGCCTCTGAAGTCCACCTTGCAGCCCCAACCGGAGGAGGTAGAAGACTGTGACGTGGGCACCACCAAAGAGCCTAGAATAGTGAAGTTATCAAAGTACCTTCCTCCTAAGATAAAAAGAAAGTATAAGGAATTACTCGGGTGGTATAAAGATGTCTTTGCATGGTCTTACGATGAGCTCATAACCTATGATACCTCTGTGATCAAGCACAAGATACCTTTGAAACCTAGTGTTAAATCCCTCAAACAGAAGCTCGGACAAATCAACCCCATTTTACTGCCTGAGGTCGAAAGAGAAGTGAAAAAGTTGTTAGACGCAAAAATAATTGTACCTCTCAGGTACTCTGACTGGGTGAAAACTTAGTCCCGGTTAGGAAGAAAAGTGGGGAGATCAGACTCTACGTTGACTTTAGAAATCTAAACAAGTCATCTCTCAAAGATAACTATCCTCTGCCCAAAATGGATCACGTTTTGGAAAAAGTAGTCGGCGCAAATAGGATGTCAATGATCGATGGGTTTTCCGGTTACAATCCAATTGCTCTCAATGAGCATGAAAAAGAAAAAACATCTTTCACCACCCCTTGGGGCACGTTCATGTATGAAAAAATGCCTTTTGGTCTCATGAATGCAGGTGCTACCTTCCAGTGCGCTATGGATATCACCTTCATCGGTGAAAGAGATAAATTTGTGGTTATCTACCTCAATGACTTGACTGTCTTCTCTAAATCTAACGAAGACCATCTGCTACACCTAAAGCAAACGTTTGAAAAATGCCGAAATTTTGGTTTGTCTTTAAAACCCAAGAAGTCACACTTCACAATGTAAGAAGGTAAACTCTTGGGCCACATTGTGTCTCAGGATGGAATTAAAATTGACCCTAAAAGGGTGGAAGCTATAGACACCATAAATATTCCTAGAAATATAAAGGAGATTCAGTCATTTTTAGGAAAAAATAAACTTTTTGAGAAGATTTATCCCAAACTTTGCTGAAATCGTGAAATTGATCACAGGTATTCTAAAGAAGAACAAAGAAGTGAAATGGACAGCAGAGGCTAAAGCGTCATTTGAACACATCAACAAAGTTATCAGCGAAGCGCCCGTACTGGCAAGCCCTAATTACCTAAAGGATTTCTTGATTTTCTCATTCGCCTCCGAACACACAGTGGCGACAGTACTTCTCTATAATAATGAAGAGGGTTTCGAGCAACCAATAGCATTTTTTAGTAAAAGTCTTAGAGATGTTGAACTGAGATACAATATAATAAAGAAACAAGCGTAAGCTATTGTTAAGGCTTTGAATGCTTTTAGAACTTACATGCTTCACTCCAAGGTAATCACATACGTTCCTACCAGTTTCGTGAAGGATATTTTGGTTTAGCCTGACAGTGATGGAAAAATGGGTTAGTGGCTCGCTAAAATTCAAGAGTTCGACCTAGAGGTAAAACCGACGAAACTAGTGAAGGGACAAGGTCTGGCTAAGCTCTTGGTGGAATCAAATTTCAGAGCACTTCGAATAAATAACCTGCAAGGATATGAAGGACATGGGGACGTAAATGAACTTGACGACCAAATAGCTATCTCCAAAATCGAAGAGAAGTTTTCCCTTTCAGATTGGTATAAAGATATAGTGTCCTACCTACTGACCCAGAAATGCCCCAGTGATGTGCCTCCAGCCAAAGCCAGGACACTGAAACTGCATGCGGTGAAGTACTGTATATCCGAAAGTCAATTGTACTGACCCCTTACGCTTCCTACTGGTTTGTTTGGTAGAATCAGAAACAGAGCGGGTCATAAACGAATTCCACAAAGGAGTGTGCGGAGGGCATCACACCTGGAGGGCAACTGCTTATAAAATCCTGAAGGCATGATATTGTTGGCCCAAACTTTTCTCATATGTCAACATCAAAGTCAGAGCCTATAACCCTTTCTAGTTGTTTGCTGGAAAACAAAATCTCCCAGCGTTACCTCTGGTTCCTGTCAAAATCGAAGCCCCTTTTCAACAATGGGGGTTAGATTTTATAGGTGAAATCAACCCACATTCCTGCGCTCAAAACAAATGGATCGTCACCGCCACAGATTATTTCACCAAATGGGTGGAGGCTATTCCGACTAGGAAGGCGACCGACTCGGTGGTGATAGATTTCCTGGAAGAGAGAATACTGTTCAGATTTGGTTGTCCCCGAAAGATAGTAACGGATAATGCCCAGGCATTCAAGTCTATGGCAATGGTTAGTTTTTTCCAAAAATATAACATCATATTGGGCCACTCCACAACATATTTCCCTCAAGGTAATGTGTTAGCCGAATCATCAAATAAAAGTTTAATTACCATAATTAAGAAGGTGTTGAGCAAAAACAAAATATCTTGGCATGTACACTTAAGGTACGCTTTGTGGGCAAATCGGATAGGTACGAAGAAATCCATTGGTATTTCCCCTTTCCAAATGGTATACGGGACTGATGCAGTATTACCTATAAATCTGGCCCTCCCAGTAATGAAGCTCTAGCAAGATGAGAAAGAAGATCCAAACCACGTCACAAGAAGAATAAATCAACTGATTGAGGTCCAACAATGCAAGACCGAGGTGGACGCAAGGATGCAGAAATACCAGGACAACATGAAAGTGTTGTTCGATCATAAATCCAAAAACAAGGATTTCCTCCCCGACGATTTGGTTTTGAAATGGGATGCTAGGAGGGAAGATTCGGAAAAACATGGTAAATTTGATCATATCTAGTACAGTCCGTTCAAAGTCTCAACTTATGAAGGGAAGAATTCATTTCTGTTAGAGAATTTGGACAGTAAAACTCTCAGCACCCCTGTCAACGGGTGTTATTTAAAGCACTATATGCAATAAATGAGTTCCAAATCTCCATTGTATATACTCGTTTGTGTTTTCCTTTTTCTTTTTTATAAACTTTTTGGTAGGTTCACTTTCACCGCAAATAAAGCAGGCTGTTGATTTCCTAGAAAGTAGAGACATAATTTTTGACACCCAGAATCCCATAAATCCTGAAGACCTGATACTCTTCATGTTGTTTCATATAGGCCTCTGAATTACAACCCAAAATGCAAAAGGATAAAGGGACAATCAGGTATCCGTAAATTGACCCACCCGAAACAGGTGACAAAGAATATTTTTTCAAGAAGAAAATGAAGTGGTAAGGCAAAGGGATGAATTTCCGAAGTATTTGGATTTTAAAATGAATATCAATTAAACATAATAATGGTCTCACAAGTATGATGTATTCACCTAAGTCAGGATTGCATGATAACATCCGATTTTTTGGGGCCCATAGCCTTCTCTCTTTCCTTTTTCCACCCTTGGTCCTTTATCCTTAAGCTCTGACACTTGCCCATACCATCCATAAAGGAAAAGATATTTCACTTCCATTTGGGAAACTGGTGAATGTCTCTGGAAGTGAGATGGTCTTCACAACTTCTTGGTCCCCTACTGAACAAGGCCATGCATAAGCGGATCCTAACTCTCTTAATTCTTTTAACAGTTTTCAAATGGTTAATTCTTGCTCAAAAGAATACCCCTGGAAATGAATTCCCCCCTTTTTCCTATGAACTAGGGCATTGTGAAGGTTAAAAGAAAGTTGGTCCAGAGCTCTCAAAGCAAGTTGACAGGCCTCTCTTGCGAATTTTACACAGATATCACCCCGGGTATTATTTATACAAATTGATTGCCCCCACTTCATTTTCCAAAAATAAAATATAAGACAGATGGTGAAAGGAAATTCATAATTGATTTCCCCCATCTAGTCCAAAGAGATGATGAAAGGAAATTCTTAAAATGATTTCCCTCATATTAGCATTTAAAAGCATAATTTCCCTTTGAAGTGGTGAAAGGAAATTCAATAAAGGGGACCAGATAACTTCACCGGGGTACTGAACATGCTCGCTGGCAGTGAAGCGATGTCTAAGATATATATAAGGTTGTCATACATAAATCATACTATGCTCTGGTAATTATCTTTCTCAAAACTGGATCTACATCTTAGGTTCATTGCAGGTCTCCCTGATTAAAAGCATGGATTTTACTTTGTTTTGATGCAAGCCAAAGCCCACAGGACCCGTTGAAATTCCTAAGATTTGTTTGAACCGTCTTGAGTAGACCCAATTTCAGTGTCGAGGAAGGGAAAGTTACCGTGGACTGCAGTTGAACTTAGAAAGCATTTCGGGTTTGAAATCTTTCCATAATTAAGTTTGAAACCTCAAGGTTCTCTCTGTATCCTCTTTCCTAACCAGTTTCTCAGAAGCTAACAGATGACTCCATTTACCCATACAGGCACTCGATCTACTGTTCTTCTCATCCCATGAGGAGGCAAGATCCCTAGTTGGAGCCTATGTTGGAGCTGCCTTCTTATAAATAACTGAGATGTTATATTTAAGCCCAAAAAGCTAGTTTCGGGATTTCGCTTATTTCACGATGCTGCCCACTATCCTTAGTATCTCGACACGCGAAGTGGCGATAACAGTTTTAAAGTTTACCCAGGTTAGTGTCAAGAGTAAATTACTTTAAACCTTAGTTAAAGCACTATTGTGATTTCAGGACTTGGCGATCGTTCTCCCAAAAAGAAGTATCTTCATAGCTCTGAGTCGTGAAGTCGTGATATTCATTAATTAAGCATGGGTTAATTAGGAGCTTAAGTCATATCACGAGTAATCAACTAAATCGCATCATCGCGATTTTGGGTTTTGGGGGCTCAAAGGCTAGGAGTGAAATATTCCAACATGACGAAAGCCAAAAAAAGGGGATTAAAGACTAAAACGCACTGAATTAAAAGAAATAAACTGGATTAATCAATGCATTAAACAACCTTTAACATGCACCATCTACAGATTAAGTTTTAAATGTCTTTCTGTTTTTTCGTGTTACGACTCGTCAAGCATTTATGGCATTTATTTGAATTGCAGTGAGGTGACAGATAGTAGGATCTCGTTTTTACTTCTAAATCTTTATATTAAGCAATTTGATTGTTCTGTTGGCAAGGAAACAAGGGGTTTAAATGACCAAGATAGAGAGTTGTTCCTTCATTATTTCAGTTCTCATTTATATTTGCGCGCAGAGCCATTTTACCAGGATAACCGTTGTTTGTGATTTTCAATTTTTTTGACAGGTGGTCCAGTTGCAAGTTTCTCTATCATGGCTCCATGAAAAACGCCCAAGTCAGTTGTCGAGAGTTCAGTTCAAGTTTCGGATGTTGTTTCCGATACCTTGCCCCGAAGTATTAATTCTATCAAGACATGGTCATATGTTTCCAACATTCTGCAATTCGAGTCGATAAAATGTTTGGATGATTCTAGCGACAACGAGAAGGATGATTTATCAACCAAATAAAAAATCATCGCTCAAGCAGAGATGCACAAAATAGTGGCGAGGCCCCAACTTCTTCCCTATTGTGATATGATTAGGTGGGTGCTGGGCCATGTGGACATTCCGACCAGGATGATTATCAGTGAACAGAAGGTGATGATTGGTACTTTCATGCCAGAACATTTGCGGGCAATGTATAAATTGTCACCCACGCTGAACCTTACTCACAATGTCGAATTTCTAGAAGTTTTCAAGAAGAAGGAGTGCGAGCAGTATGCAAAAAGTTTATCCGATCTGATCAAAGATTTGGGTCTCACACCCCGCGAAAGTTAGAGCTAACACTAACGGGATATATTCAATCTCCTCTTTGGAGCCACAGTTCAAGTACATAGTGATGATGACCTGCAGGTTGT
Source organism: Picea sitchensis (assembly GCA_010110895.2). Classification (NCBI taxonomy): domain Eukaryota; kingdom Viridiplantae; phylum Streptophyta; class Pinopsida; order Pinales; family Pinaceae; genus Picea; species Picea sitchensis. The sequence continues at coordinate 7,015 of SNQJ01S0019081.1, forward strand.
ATGGGAAGGAAGACACTACCCATTTTTTCCTCCCATGGGTACCACTCATTCATACAGTCGCTGAGGGTTTCTCCTTCGATTGGGCCAAACTATTGTCTGAAAGTCTGACTAGTCAAATTACTAAATATCAAGCACAGAGGGTGAGTAAGAAAGTAGCTTCGTTCTTTATGTATCCTTACATCATGGATGCCATATGATTCATGACACCCTTCCCACTAATGAGTTGGAGTTGGGCTCCATCTAATACAGAGCCTATTCATGTCTACCACTCGAAGCTTTTGGAGGATAAGGCCAAAGAATTCATCTACAAGATATTCAACTGGGTAATGGTGCCATTGCATGTCGCCATCTTTGGCCATCCACCTCCCAGGATTTCAGATAGCGTCGCGACCAACCTAAGTAGCGTGGAAGATTGGTATCTAGAGGCAAAATTTTCATATATCAGGGTTTTTGGCACTTCTATTCCTCCATATGATCTACTGCTATTCTTTCCAGATAAGCTATTATGTCACAAGATCGCTAGACAGACTGTGCTCGGCAGAATCAACAAAGAGCTCAAAGGAGTATCAAAAAAGGTATGGTTTCCCTTCCCTATTCATATTGGTGTGTATTCCTTGTTAGATTTTGGCCATGCCAAAGCCAAGGCTATGAATTTAGAAGAAATGAAGTTGGTGGATATTGAGTTCAAGAAACACGACCCTAGTAGGGTTGTGAACAATCACCTAGGGAGTTGTGGCCTGAAGAGATATGAACACGAGGATTCCCCTCATGATGAGATATTCCGGGGAACGAGGTCCTTCTCTAAAGTCCTAAGTCAGATTCAAGCACTGCCACCCAGAGATATGGCCGATTTTTTGAAATTCCAGGAGCACCGACGAATTTGTCTCCCCTAGATTTTACAGGGTGAAGTCCCAAAGCTTCCAGTTACAAAGAAGATAGAAGTCAAAGGTGCAAAGGACTTGATTCCTAACATAGAGAAGAACCAAGGGAAAACGGGGGAGGCTGGAACCTCAGGACAAGGAGTCGAATTCCCCCACAAACAGGAAGCAAACCTTGAAAATGGTACACTAGGAAAGCAGGCCCAAGGCTAAGCAAAGATACCCTCGCAAGGATTGGGCAACTCACTGTCGCTCACGTCAAACATGGTGGTCATAGAGGTTACCCCAAAACAACTGTCCAAGGAAATCGACAGCCTGATTGCTATTATCACACCCTTACAATTCACAAAGGGGAATCCCGATGCGGGGTGGATTTTCAATGAAGAACTGCCACTCATTTATGTAGAGTAGCTTCCTCCTAACGAATCTTTCTTTGATAAAAAAAGGAAGGTCGTGGTGAGGCAAGAATTATATCAAAAAGAGGGCATAATGGCTAAAAAATTTAAAATCATGATAGATGGGAAGGCCGTGAAAGAGGAAGAATTCACAGACGAGATAGTCGGGACACTAGGGGCTTATGCTATAGCTAATCAGTACTTAGTCGAGATTTTGAAGGCCCAGTTGAAACGAAAGAACCTCTTAATCAGTAAATTGGAAGCTAAAGTGGCTACTGCTGAAGAAAATGCCAAGGATGAGGTGAGCAAAAGCCTCGAGCAAGCCCGAATAGATGATCTGTAGGAGATCGAGAAGCTTAGATCCAACCTTGAGAAGGTGCGCCATTCGGCGGAGATCGAGAAGCTTAGATCCCAAGCTGCCGAAATCCAACAGAAGGTATTAACAACTCAACAAGACTTGCTTGTAAAGGTAGGAACCATTCAGAAGCACTTTCAGACGATAGATCAAGGGTTAGAAAGTATTGCCTTTAAGGAAAAAGAAGTCGGGGCAGCTCGAGTTTCTTTCCAAGACTTTGTTATAGCTACGACAAAGATAGAGATGGTCGCTAGCTCCAAATTATCCATCGCAGAACAAACTAGAGGGAATATATTGCTGAAGGCCTAGGAGAAGAATATATTAGAAAGCAAAGGGAGAGATAATGAAGTGATGAATTCTTGTGAGGAAACGTTATCTTTGATAAGTAGAAATTTTCTAGACCTTGATAAGGAAAGAAACGTTGGGACGCTGGGCAAAATCAATATAGCTAAGCATCTGTTGGACATCAAAGAAAACGTGGAGAAAGAGAAAGCAGAGATATCCCAGATAAGACAGGTCGATATGGCCCAAGTGGGAAAATGGCTAGTGCAACCAGGTTTACAATTATGCTCTATCATCACGAAATACCGAAAAGTAGGGAAAAGGTTGCCACAACTAGCGAAGAGTTGTTACACCTTTGAAGAAAGAAACCAAGAAGAGCCTTCCAGGTTGATAGCCTAGTTGGTGGAGAGGTGTGTCATTTGCATCGAGCAGGCGAAGGGGCAGGTTTCTGGTGCTAAATAATGACATATGTCAACTTGTTCTATTTCTAAAGCCGCAAGGGCAGAGAAAGGAAGGTGCTCCACCCTTACGAGGGAAGACAAAGATGAGAAGATGAAACACTCCAATTTTCCATTTGTAATTGACAGTTTTCCATAACAATCGGAATTCTGGATGTTCAGAAGTTTGTTTAAATAAAGAAAAAATTGTAATAGAGGAGGCTTTTTGCCAGTGGTAGATTGTAATAGAGAAAGTTTTTTTAAGCCAAGATTAATACAAAGCGAATTGAAGACTCCATATTTCGTCAAGATTGAGTTATGTGTTTTTCCTTTGTATTTCATGCTTCATGTCATTTTTTACGTATATGTCTTTGATGAATGTTTTAGCTGCAATTTAGTATAACTTCTACTATGGTGATCAGGTTCTAGGTATCTAGTTATTTATAGTTTTTCCTCTTTATCGGCTACTAGCGGGTACAAGACCTGTGAATTATTTAGATCTCTACATTATATGATTTCATCAAGGTATTCATGTATTTTCTTCTTTTTCCATGGCATGGGATTCCTTTGAAATTGATGCCCCACATTGTTGACAGCTCTATGTTTTTGCACTCAGTTTCAAGATTTTAAACTCAGTTATGAAAAACGACCTTCATTTTCGTTAAACCCTTCAATTGGCTTCACTAAATTTTTCGTGTATAATCTAAAGTTGAGATAAGAAATTTAAAGAATCCACCTTATTTTAAAGCTCTGTTCTCCCCATGACTGTACCCATCATAAGACAACCCAACATCGAACCCGGTCTATTGGATCAAACCAACATCTCTTTGAATCTTTTCGATACCATACTCAAGACCACCACCACACGGACAGAGCTTGAACGTTCATGGGTCACCATCGAGCGGGATATTAGCATTCAAGAATATTTGGAAGCTAGACAAAGACAACTAAGAGATCGGCCATAGCTTCATCCCCCCAAGTTGTTTCTTCCCATTCCTTTTCTTTCACTCTTTTTAGATGCTTAGACTCTACACTTTATAGCCTTAAGTGTAGACTCGAGAACAACAAGTGGAACAACAGTAAGTTGGATTTCAAAACTGCAAAAGTTTTTTGCACTTTCAACAACAGAGGCAAAGTATGTTTCTATTACAAAGGCTATTAAAGAGATGATTTGGTTACAGAGGTTTATGAAGGAATTGGGAAAGAAGAAGGAGAATAGCAGGTTGTATTGTGACAGTGAGAGTGGCATTCCTCATGCAGAGAACTCATCCTTCCATTCAAATACTAAGCATATACATCTCAGGTACCATTTCATACAATCTGTCTTGGAAGATGGACATTTGAAGTTGGAAAAGATACACACTAGCCAAAATCCTGCAGACATGTTATCAAAGGGAGTAACCAAGGCGAAATTGAGTTCCTTCTTAGTTTCAGTTGGTCTTCAAGAATGAAGATGAAGATGAGAAATTTGCCAGGTCCAAGAAGGATCATAGTCCAGCATATACAACAACGATGGAGTTGTTGAGATAAGTCTCCAAGTGGGAGATTGTTGGTTGTGGAGCCTAATTATCTTCCTGATTCAGAGGTCTTTGTTTTCAGTCATGTTTATACCCCATGAAGACTTTACACCCTGGAAAAATGTACACTCTTCCATGTTGGGGAGTGCAGAGCAGGGGTTACCCCCTTTCAAGGTCTAGGGGTAAGCGGGCCCCTGGTGGGGGTTCGGGGGCTAAGCCCCCAAAGGAAAAAAAATTCTTGTAAATGTATATTGTAATTTCATTGTAAATATAGACCATTCATTATAAGGTCGCATATATGACGGTAGAAGTTATGTTAGGGTTTTTTTCCCTAGAAGGAAACCCTCTTTTATGAGGGAAATGTATTGCGACTATGTATCATTGTGAATATTGTATTCTGAGTGAGGATATTGTGAGAGTAAGAAGAGGAAGTTACAACGGGTGTGCTATAGGTTGTATCCCTTCATTTTTTGGATAATAATAAAGGAAGGACTTGGAAATGTTTCTAGTGGACGTAGCCCACACTGGGTGAACCACGTATATTTGTGTCTATATTGTATTGTGTATATTATGTGTTTTATTTCCGCATTTGTTTTATTTTATTCCTCCATGATTCTATTTTTATAACACTCTGGACATCAATGAGGTGTTTGATCCCAAAAAAACTTCATGTAGGCCCTCAAAATGGCCCCAGAAGTTTAGGAACCAAAAACCTGCTAAAAATAGTAAATTTCCATAAGACTATTTTGAGCCAGTTGGAATAGGTGGGTGGCCACCGATATCCACCTGGATCAATCCTCCCTCATTAAGAAGCAATGGTATCCATTACATTGAGTGCTCGGGGGAGAGCGAAAAGATTTTGTTGAATCTTCATCTTGATGAGTTGCTTGCCTTGTTGGAGAAGTTGTGTTGATTATCTTGTTGAAGGTTGTCATAAACCTATGGCTAGAAGGGTTTCACCGTTTTAACCAGTCAGGATACATGAGATGAATATATGCATAAGGAATTCTTGTTGACCTGATTCTACTGGACAAAACTTGCTTGGACTGAGGCTGCAGTGGTTGCAATGTTCTTCTGTTCACCTTTTAAACAAACTGTGAAGAAGCTTAATTTTGTAGTATGAAATAGTACCTTGCAACAATTTTTAGGTGGGATAGTAGTTGGAACTACCTATGGTATATTGTAGAGATGACGCCCCAGAGTAACAATGACACTGCAGGGTCAAGACTCATAAATAACATTTCACTTCCACACATATGGTTGGGCCAAAATAACATCACAAACATCCAATGGATCAACATCACATAATACCTCATCCTTAAAGGGTTGGATGTCGTATGACAATTGTCATTGTTAGATGACACAGATATTTAGCCTCTGGTGAAGCCACCCAATGTTGTATGGCTACGGGTGTGGTGTTGTCAACAATCCCAACTGTTTTACAATCTCTACTGAGATGAGGTTAGTCTGGCTTCCGCTGTCAAAAATAAAATGTAGTGGGGTCCCCTTCACCCACATCTTTGAATGAAAAAGGATCTCCCCCTCTTCAAGATTTTTTGGTTCTTCTGGTTGAATTGTTTCGGTCGTGACAGTAGCAGTGGACCGGTTTGCATCGATGACCTGTATTCTCCCATTATTTTTTGAATCGGATTATGAATTTGGGTTTGGATATTTTTCTTTAATCTTGGCCACCAATGACTATTTTGAGCAACATTCATTGGTGTTGTGCCAAGGGATTTTGTGGAAATCACACCACTTTCTAGTGTCCTTCTTCATCTTTTCGTGACCCTTATTTTCCTATGGCTTAGACTAGTTTTCAGGAGGTTGTTTGTTAGGGTCTTCTTTATCATACTTTGGTTATTGCGGATTTTCATACATGAACTCCTTCTTTTTATGGTGCTTAAATTTCTGCTCGATTTTAATAGCATGTTGATAAGTAGCACCCAATGATGAGATGTCCAAAAAATCCATTTCAGTTTGGACGTATCTATGTAGAGCCCCACGGTGTTGGGTATGTGTTATATTCTTTGTTATATCTAGATCAGTTAGTATCTATTGAGATTAAAATTTCAGATGAAGATAAGTGTATCAGTTTATTGTGCTCTTTACCAGACTCGTGGGATAGTCTGGTTGTGGCCATAGGTATTAATAAAATTGCCTTGAAGTTTTATTAAGTGGTCTCATCCTTGTTATCAAAGGAGATGAGATCGGAGAACATGGAAGGATAGAGCACATAGGAATTATTTGCAAGAGGATGCTCCCAGGAAAGAAATAGATCTAAGTCCTCAAGAAGGAGATCTATGTCTAAGGGAAGATATATGATCCAAAAAGGATCCAGAGAAGTCTAAGAAAAACTTAGAACTTGCAGAAGCAACTCAGGACGCTCAGAATGGAATCAACAAACAAAGAAAGGGAAAAAATTCAAAGTTCTCAAAACTCAGTGAAAATGAAATCATTGCAAGGATCATGTCGTAAGCTTCCAACGACGCAAATGACTCATCAAACAGAGTTACAAATCGAAAGATATTCATGGTCAAAGTTTGGTCAACCTAGCCTAGTTAGTAGGGGGATGAGTCAACATCCATACTGCTGACGTCAACATTAGTATGGATGACATCAACATCCATACATCATATGTGGCATGTGAAGGAGGTGAGACATGTCATGCTCACATCAGCATGGTCACGTGGAAGCACCAGAGGCTACCACGTGTCACTCGTATTTGGCATTTCTAGGTCATTTCGAGGGACCAATAAAATTGCACCATGTGGCAGTCCATAAAATGATGTGGCATTGATGTGGCAGGATGACGTGACAACCTATACAGTGATGTGGCATTGATTTGGAAAGACGAGTTGGCAGACCATACGTTGACATGGCAGGGTGATGGTACAGTGGTTGTCATGGCCCAATGGTTGGCTGCCACATGGCCCAGTCATGGACTGCCACGTGGTAGTGGAAAAATTCCCAATGACAAACCATGATCAAAATTTTCAAAAAAATATAATATTTGGAAAGTCCACCAAATCTAGCAGGACCCCGCCAAATCTGGAAACCAACCAACAGCTAGAACCATCGCCAAAGTAGTGGAACGACATATGTTTAAATATGCATATTATTACAACGGTCAATCCAAAAGGGGAGGCCTATGGGCTTGACCCCAGGACCTCCCCCGTTATACACGCCTTAATATATTCTTCATAGCCAATAGGTCAACAACCTCACATTGGTTTAAATGTCGGTTTAATTATTTAAAACATGAATCCGCCCAGTGCTAGGAGAGGGCACAGGTGGGTACGGACAAGCAAGCATTTTGAGACAATTATTCAGAATTTATTGTAGGTTTTCGGGCACAGAAACCGAGACAAAATTCCTCTTGGGCCTGGGAGTGCCAGATTCATATCGAGGCATGGAGACAGTCCTTTTTGGGTATTTCGACGCCACGAATTCAATGGTGTTATCTATATTCTGATATGAGTAAAACTTCTACAGCTTGATTTCAGAATGAGGTATACTTATGTATTTTTCCAAATTCTTTTGCTGAGTTAATAAGAAGGCCTACCCATTTGAGAGCAGGACCCAGATACGTAGTCCACCAGGGACGAACTCCGTTATCAAGTTTTTTGTGTTCAGATTTGATGCTTATGTCTCTTCATTATTGAGTTTTTCCTTCTTTAATGGTGCATTTTAATTTATGCTCATTTAATGTAATTATTTATAAGTCACTCAATGAAAAGATCTCTGATCAATACAAGTCTCCCAAAAAGTGTGTAAAGGTATGTTGGAGATGTAGAAAAGAAGGGCTCTACAAGAAGTAGTATAGATCCAAAGTTGACAAAAATAAGGGATCTGAAGAATCTCCTTCTACAGAAGAAAAGACCTCCAAGGAAGAAGGAGGGCATGTGTACTTGGATTCTTCAAGCACACATGCATATTATGAGGCATGGTTGGTTGACTCGGGTGCATCACTTCATATGACTCCCCACAAGGAATGGTTCTGTAAATATGAAAGATATGATGGAGGTAATGTTTTATTAGGTGATGAATCGACAACCAAAATCACAGGTTGAGGAAAAGTAAAGTTGAGGCTCATATATGGAAGGATTACAACACTACCTAGTGTTCTTTACATCCCAAGATTGGCCAAAATTTTGATTTATGTAAGAAAAATGGACGATGCAAGGGTAAAAACAAAATTTGAAAAGGAAACTTGCAGGATGGTTCGAGGAGCAATGGTGTTGTTGAAGGGAGTTTAGTTTGGAACTCTGCATAAGTTGCAAGGAATAAATATTAGTGATGGGTGTAATAGTTTCATTGTTCCTGAAATTGGAGTTGAAGAAGAAAGAACCCCTATAGTCTCTAGAAAAAAGGTTATGTTGTGGCATCAAAGACCAAGGCATATTGGAGAGAAGGGTCTTCGAATACTAAATGGTAAAGGTATGGTTGAAGGTATGTGTAACTTCTCTGTGTATTTTGATTTCTGTGAACATTGTGTATATGGGAATCAAAATTGGGTAAGATTCCCCTTTGGTGCAATGAGGGCAGAAGGAATTTTACAACTAGTTCACAGTGATGTGTTTGGACCTATGTTGGTTCCATCATTGTCAAAATATGTGTACTATGTCTCATTTATAGATGACTTCTCGAGGAATACTTGGATATATTTCCTCGGGAAGAAATCTGAAGTCTTTGACATCTTTAAAGAGTTTAAGGATCTTATTGAGAATCAAACAAAGAAAATAATTAAGTTGTTGATGACAGGTAATGGCAGAGAGTTCTGCGGGAATGAATTTGAAGAATTATGTAAGAAGTGCAGTATAAAAAGGAAGAAGACTACTCCATATACACCTCAGTAGAATGGAGTTGCAGAAAAGATGAAGAGGATGTTGTTGGAAAAATCAAGGTCAATGCTTAGTGGTGTTGGGTTAGGGAAATAATTTTGGGCAGAGGCAGTGGGTACTGCATGTTACCTAGTCAACATATCACCCTCATCAGTTCTCGATGACAAGACTCCATAAGAGGTATCGACTAGTAAGAAACCTTCTCTCACACATCTAAAGGTATTTGGTTGTGAGGCCTATGTTCATGTTCCAAAGGAAAACATGATTAAGATAGATAAGAAGGATGAAAAGTGTATCTTTATTGGGTAGAAAGATAGTCTCAAAGGTTATAAGATTTGGAACCCAGAAACTAAGAATTTTTATGTTACAAATTATTTTCTTTGGAAGGATCAATGGCCGAAATCCCTGAAAAAGAATGAAGACACATTTTCCCAAAAAGATGAAAATTATTTTTTCCTTTGTAAAAACCTTATAAAAATGGATCACCACACCTTTCTCAATGGTAAGGGTGTGATGATTTAGGATCCTCGCAGTTTGCATCACAGTGGCCTGCAACGTCATCACAGTTTCCTCAGTTTTAAGGGTGCGACGATTTTTTGTACGAAGAAAAAGAGAAGCTTCTCGATTCTTCTAGAATAGGAGCTTTGAGGGTGAGGTGACCTCCAATATGTTTGGATCTGAGTCATATCCTTGTTCTCATGGGATCATCCTAACCTCCTCACCCTATCATTTTCAACTTATAAAAGGAGGGGAATTCTCATTGGGAAAATTAGCTTTGGAATGGTTAGAGAATTTTTGGAACTTCAGCTTAGTTACGAAGATTCAGCTAATGAGATATTACTCTAGCCAAGAGTTTGGAGTGTTAAGGCCTATGTTGGCTTTGATATTTTCTTTGTCAAGATAGATTGTGGGTCTCAAGATCTTTGGAGAAGAAGTGTGTGGGAAGAAAGGAACCGTTGGAAGGAACCTGACAACACCAAGTCATTTGCTTATATCTTTCTTCCACATTCTTTAATACATATATACTTTTTCTTTCCCATATGAACGTTATTTGTCCATATTGTATGATTCCTTGATCACATACATAGTTTCATATCGAATAGACTCTGTTATTCTTATCTTTGTTGGCTTGTGTTTCTTAGTATATACTTCTCCATAAGCCTTACGACGGAGCTGGGATCACATTGGCGAGGTTAGGTCTACAACATTTAAAAGGTATGTTTTAGATCCTCTTCTTATTTGATATCTAAAATCTAAGGAAAATTTTGTATTATGTCATGTTTTGTTCTAATTTCTTGTTGAAGTTAGGGAGATTATTTGTGTCAGCACTTACTGATTTGTCCAGTAACAAAATTGGAAACCATACTGGGCATACAGATTGTTTTCCTAGTTTGTCTTTCTTTCTTTCTTTGATTTCTTGTGTTTTGTTTTCTGAGTCACTGGGAGATCCATATTGACTCTCTCACTATTTAATTTCACTAGAAAAACCTTCTTTCCTTTTAGTTTTTCCATTTTTTCTTTGATCGTCGCACTGTGATTTTCTGTGACATGCGACGATTTAGGATTGACACACTCTTCCTTGAGAGACAGTGAAATATCATCACACTATGGCCTTTTGTTACCTGTGACGATCATGGATCGCCACATTGTGTTAGTCTGATAGCCTGCAACAATTGTGTGAAAAAATATTTTTTTATGGTTTTCCCTTGCCCAGATCTTAGATATATTTTTGGGGTGAATTTTTGGGTTTGATTATGGTATGTTTACAGCCTGCTTGACAGCTTTGAACTTTCTTTTGGCCATTCTTTGCTTTGTTTTAGTGTGTTTTCTTATGAAATATTTGATCTCTTGCTTTGAGTGTTTTTCTGTTACAAATCATTATTTTTCTTTAGAATTGTTTAGTGAAAGAACATTTCTTTTTTTGAATAGTTCGTTTTAAAAGAAAAAAAAAATAGATTGGGGGAATCTTTGCATTTGAAGTAGCGAAATTGCATGGTTTTTGGCATTTTTGGTCTTGAATTCTTCAATCGTGTATTGGTGTACAATCTCTTTGGATCATTTCTTGAAGATCTTGATATTGATGAGTTTAATAAAATCTTGGGACATTGTGCATCTTGGAATGATAAACGTTATCTCCTTCTTGCAATATAACTTTCATCGAAGTGAAATATTTGCATTATCATTTATTTTCATTGTTTAGAGTCGGTCAAAACATCATTTAGTCCATGCCATTTTCCTCTTGAGTAAACAACAGCCTTAAAATAAAGCACTTATAAAAATTGATTAGACATTATTATATTTTCTGGTAGCAAACCTACATTAGCTTAGGGTGTAGGGATTTGGAATAGGTGTGAAAGATAACTTTACAAAGCTATAAAAAAAGCACGGAATATTGTGCTAGTGAGCGGTAAATCCACTTATTACATTTTTTCCTAGGAATCCCTTCTCACACAAGGGTGAATCATGAGGTGACATTGAGACTAGCAGAGTGATTAACCCTTCTTTGTTGGTCTTGGTATAGTGGTTTCACGTATTATTGGGGGTCACTTGAGAAAAAAACCATGTGTGGGTCTTCTCAAGTTGAATTCGAACTCAGTTACCATGCCCTTGCATGTGTATCAAACTGTCGACTATTTCCCCAGGCATCATTGTTGTATTTGGTAACCTTAGTGCCCTTTCTCTTTAGGGTAATAAATGAGGTGACGGTGAAGGGGAAGTCTTCATTGTACTTGTAATCAACGTTGGCCAAACTCACTCAGGCTCCTTGGAGGGTAAATCCACATTTATTGTGTGGAAGCTTGCACCAAGGCATAAGTCCATTAAGCAGGTCATCAATGTAACTTTTCCACCCACTCTATCTCAGCCCATTCTCACATTATTCTCACGACGTTGAATTTCATCACCAACTATTGTGTTCATTGTGAGAAGGTTTTGTTTGTTTGCTTGCTTCCTAGATTTTTAGTGTGTGTTGTTTATTTTTCCTAGCAAAATCTAGGTTGGATATGTGTTTAATGGCGTCAATTCCCGGAACGACCAATGAAGCAACCCCTGCTCCGAGGGAACCTTTTTGTTTCCTTCTTACAGAAACGTTGGTCCTCCTTACATCGCTACTTTGAGACTTCCAGGTCTCACAATTGGATTACCGATATGGTACTTTTCCACTCAGGTAACCTTGAATGGAGCTGGTGATTCGGTGGTACGAAATTCCCCCCAAGAGACTCAACCTCATGGTGATCCTTCTCCTTCTTCACCAGTAAGATATTCTTTTCCTTCTTCACTTGAAAGGTCTTCTTCTATTTCATCTTCTTCACGTAGTGAAATCTATGAAGCTAGTAACCTGGTGGATAAGAAGAAGAAGAAAAGGAAGATTAAGAAGAAGAAAAATAAGAAAGGGTACAAACTTACAACCAATGCCAGACATGTTGGAAGACAACCAGTTACTGAAGATTGTGTTGGGAGTGTTGATGATGCCAAGATCGCCCAAACAACCCGTAAGCCCAAGTACCCTTACAAGATTTGTAAGGGTATCCATCTTCTTAACGATCTCTCTGGTCTATCCAAGGTTATAGAAGCATTTTCTACATTCCCTGGCCGACCCATTTTGTCAACCTCTGAACAACATGTTGATTACCTCCTGTCAACTAGTCAATATATCTTTGGGAATAAGAAAAGTAGAGTCAAGTTCCCATGTATGTTATGCGGAGGGAGTCATCAAACTCACCTTTTCCATCGTATGGATGAAGCCTTGAAATTACTGGAAGACATTATTGTTTCCCAGCCTCAACTTCTGGTTGATTATCACAGCCTTACTCTCAGCCTACTTGTAGTTGATGGAATGATCAATCTGGTCCCTTCGTCGGTCAGTCTAGTTTATTAGGTGGTCAATCTAGTCGCGTCCTTAGTTGAACCAGTTGAAAAAGTGATCGATCTGATCCCATCCTTGGTCGATCCCACTCTCTCGTTAGAAAGTGAAACCCAAGCGGTCAATTTGTTTCCATCCGTTGAGCCCATTCTTCCCTTGGAGAATGTAACTCAAGTGGTTGATTCGATCTCGTCATCAATCGATCCTACTCTCTTTCTAGAGAGTAAACCTGATATTTCCCATGTTTTTCTCATTGATACAGAATCTACCGTGCTAGTGCGCATTCCTCCTTCTCCCGTGGAACCCCCTCCAAGTAATGAATCTATCATTTTTTATTGGGGTGCGCTAACTATACCTCGTCTTCCCTCTCACATTCCTTTCAAGATTACCATACAGGTTTGTGGTTGGGACATTCCTCATACGCTAATAGATGAAGGTGTGTATGTTAGTATTTTATCCTCTATTAATTGGAAAGCTTTGGGTTATCCTCAGCTTGTTTCAGTTAATCTGTTATCTTTTAACAGAAGAACCAATCAACCTTTAGGGGCCCTTCCTCAGTTTCTCATAACTTTGGGAGGGAAAATTGTCTTTATTGATGTCATGGTAGTCCAAGACCCCTTGGATTTCGATTTACTCCTTGGGAGAGATTATGTCTATGCCATGAAAGCTATTGTATCCACTCTTTTTCGTGTGATATCTTTCCCTCATGATGGAAGAATTGTGACTATTGATCAACTTTCATTCGTTGGCCCTGACTTGACCATCAACTCAATGAACTCCCTAAACGGTTCTTGTATGCCGACAATATCACCCCCACCACAGGTTAATTATGTGGCATTGTCTCCCATTCCTTCAGTTGTAGATGAAGATGATCCTTTCATTGTAAGAAGTCTCTTATGACTTGGATCCGGTAGTTGACAAGGTGATCTCTTCGATAGGGATTTTAGAGTCTGATATCCTTACCCATGTCGCGGCCCTCGACATGTATTCCTTCTAGAGTGTGTTTCTTCCATTAAGTGGAGATATCTTGGAATCCATGACCAAGTTTTATCCCTTGACATGGTGTCCTTCCAGAGCATTGTCCTCTTGGAATCCATGATCAATAAGAGATCTTTGAGCATGGTTTTCTAATTTCAAGATCGTTAAAAAATGAAACCAGTTATGAGGATAGTTTTGTGTCTTTGTGGAAACCTCGTTAAAAAATGAAACAGAGGTCACGAGGATAGTTTTTAGTCCCTGTGGAAACCTAGTTAAAAAATGAAACAAAGGTTACGAGCATAGTTCATGTTCGTGTGTCAAGCTCGTTAAAACATGAATTCGATTTTCCCCCTCTCTGTTTGAGTCAAGTCCTTCGTCTAGTATTTGAAGCTTCCTTTCATTCGCCTTTTCATTTGGATGAAACAAAGCTTAGGGGGAAGTTCTTACAGCCTCTGGACTTCATGATGAAGTCAATCTACTAGATTCTTAAGTTGGGGGATACGTACCAACCATCCTTGGATTATGCGTTGGGAAGTCTCAAGCATAATTTCGTCTAGTTTAAGCTTGTGTAAAAATGAAACTAGGTCCAAGAATAGTTTCCTTATGTTTAAGCTTGTGTAAAAAGGAAACCAGGTCCAATAATTGTTTCCTCTAGTTTAATCTTGTGTAAAAAGGAAACCATGTCCAAGCATAATTGTTTTTAGGTTTAAGCATGTATAAAAACAAATCTATCGCAAGCATTGTTTTGTTTTGTTTTAAGCTTGCGTAAAAATGAAAAAAATATCGAGATTAGTATTTGTTCTTTCTCATGCTCGTAAATACCTGAGAATGTAGCAGAGTAAAATTTTATCACTTTTTCAGACTCGTAAAGGTTATATGAAAAAGGAACCCCCTAGAGTTCCCTTTAATCTTTTTTCAGACAATCTAAACATGAAAGGATTGTCGAGCGATCTTGTTCTTTTCACACTCGTTAAAGTATTTGAAGAAAATGTTTGTTGAGTGGTACATTATATCTTTTTTGGTCTCATCAGACTACTTTACGAAAAAAGACATTTCAAATTTTTCTTTAAGTGTTTTTCATACTCTCTAAACATGAAAAACCCCTGAGTTTTCTTTCTTTGGACTCGTAAAACAAACATCGAAAGGCCCATATGGGACCGAACCACTCCTTCCTAGGGTTCGTTAAAAATACTCCGAGGGACTCATCCGAAGGATGAGCTTACATTTAAAGAATATGCTATCCTCCTCAATATTGTGTAAAAATAAAGAGGTACTCGACAAAAATGGTGGGGGAAAATTGGGAAAGCAATGTATCTAAATATGTATTTTACGGAAGAGTTGCTTTTGAACATGACACCCTTTCACTCGCTTTGTGTCTAGGTTGGAAAATCTGCTTGTATCTTGATCATACTCTTTTATAATATTACAAATTGGTATGTGATCCTTGTTGTTGAGTCAGTGTTTCCAAGACAGTTGTCGTGTCGTCGATATGTTCAAAGAGAAGTTCAACCCGAAAAGCCTTATATTGCATCGGCCATTTCTAGATTCCTTAAGCCTTATATTGCGTCAACCATCCCTAAGTTAATCTTGAATCACTTGTTACTCTGATCTACTTCAAATATTTTTACCTGTTTCATCTCATTGATGGGGGATACATTAAGGCCCTCCTGTGACGAGTCTTTTCCCGTCGACTCCAACTCATTATCCGGGAATTGGACTTAGAAACTAATTGGTACCTTGGAACTTGCATGCCTCAGTGACAGGTTTCCTCTCTTTCAACAATGGGTTTTCATTATTTACCCCCGATCAGGATATTTCGCTGAGTCTTTGACTTCAACTCATAAATTCACACTCGTTGGATTGTACTAGTGTACATTGGGAGTCATTGACATTAATGGCGATTTCCCTTGCACATGTTAATGGCATACATTAATGAATGATAATCAAGTGATTTCCACCATGTTCGACTTCATCACACGTATTCACATGGTTAGATTTGTACTATAGAGTGGTGAAGATGAAGCCCTTGAATCTTTTCTGACAAATTCAGGTTGTGTTGGAGTATATTCAGATTGTATTGTTCCATAGATCCACAGTGTATGTCTCATGGCTATGTTTAAATTTAAATCTTTAACACATAGATACATGGTGTATTTTTGGTGGCTATGTTCAGATTTGAGTCACACTAGAATGGATCCACAATGTATGTTTGGTGGCCATGACTTGTCTTACTTGACATGGATCTTTGCATGTCGGCATTTATTCTTTGAGTGATTTGTATTATGAGTATGGGAATGCCTACCTCAGTGATGATATATTATTGTATTGTATTTCCTTGTTTGTTGGCAGGTTTCCGACCGACGTTTTTTGTGTTCCCTACACACACTCGACAAAGTATTTTAGCTATCACTATGTTCTAACTTCATACTTTTGGAGGTTTACCATTACACATTATTTTTGTCACCCCTAATGATCGTTAATGATGTACACCTATCCTTTGTCTTTGGAAGGATAAATGGTCTGAATCCCTGAAGAAGAATGAAGACACATTTTCCCAGAAAGATGAAAATTATCTTTTCCTTGGTAAAAACCTTATAAAAAGGGATTGTCGCACCTTGCTTAGTGTTAAGGGTGAAATGATTTAGGATCGTCGCAGTTTGCACCACAATAGTCTGCGATGTCATCGCAATTTTCTCAGTTTAAAGGGTGTGATGATTTTTCGTACGAAAAAAGAGAGAAGCTTCTCAATGGTTCTAGAATAGGAGCTTTGAGGGTGAGGTGACCTCCGATCGGTTTCGATCTGAGTCGTATCCCTGTTCTCATGGGATCATCTTAACCTCCTCACCTTATCATTTTCAACTTATAAAAGGAGGGGAGTTCTCATTGGGAAAGTTATCTTTGGAATGGTTAGAGAATTTTTGGAACTTCAGCTTAGTTACGGAGATTCAGCTAATGAGATATTAGTCTAGACAAGAGTTTGGAGTGTTAGGGCCCATGTTGTGTAATATCCCAAGGTCGAGCCCCAGTTGTAATTATGAATGTAATGATGTTTATAGGCTGGTGAGCCAAGTATTTATAAGTTTGTAGGCTTATGTGTTGATTAGGCTGGGAGCCTATATGTTAAAGGCCAGGAGCCTATTTTTTACATGTAAATATTCATATTATTAATATAAAAACATCGTTTTGTGTAGACCGACCATGAAGAAAGAGTATGGGGGAATGAACTCCCCTAGGTTGGGCAAGGGAGGAGGCTAAGAGATTGAGGAAAAAGGGCTAATATTAAGAGCCTAATAGAATAATATATTATTATTCTAAAAGTTGTAAAGAGGATATTAATTTATCCTAATTNGGGGGGGTGTTCTCACCACTCTCATGGTCCAGACGTTCTCACCATACTGACCATTCTCTGAGGATTCTCACCATTCTAACTAGTCTGGCCATCCATTACCCTGATCGACCAACACACCCAACAAGCACATAGTAACCCTAAAACTCCATTGTGGAATTCCTTAAACACCTTGAACCTCTGCAAAAGGCCAAATTGATAACCTCGTTGCACTTGTACCCAGGGGTTTGCCTGCATTTTGTCTTGTTAGTACCATTCCCCATGCCCAGTTTTTGTTGCTTCCATCACCATGCCCATGTGTTGAGGAGAGGGAGTGAAGAAGCGGGTTCTCAGGCCCATGGATAGAAGAAGTAGGCTTCTAGGCCTATGAGAAACTCTCTCTTGGTGAGAGAGTGTGTTGAGGAAGTTATTTCTCCTAGAGGGAGTCCAGTAGAAGCTACAGAGCTCTGAGAATTCATGATTCGGCCTATTGTTGAAGCCCAAGGAAAGGGAGGTGTAGCAGTTGATGGACTTTTTGACAGTGAAGGTGTACACTCATGGGGTGGGACAGGCATGTGGGGAATGATATTATGTGAGTTGTGGGCGTAAGTGTCTCCTTGAAGAAAATCCTTCCTATTGTACTGTGCAAATTCTTGTTGTCCCTACCTAGCCTAGGAATCCCTCGCCTAGTGGAGTTTAGTCCCAGCTCAGGGGTGACCCACTGTTGAGAGTGATGAGCAGTGTGGGCTAAGGCTGAGAGGTTCGTGTAAGGTCTACACGTAGTTGGTGTACATCAATTAAAAGACAAGTACCAATTATATGTTCAGTGTATGTTGTGTATTTGTACATGTGTTATAATTGATGAGTAATGCCTATATATATTGCATGTATGTGTTAATGTTTCTTCCACATGAGTGGGTGTATGAGCAGAGTATTGATGTATGTTTAATTGCATTAGATAGATATGTGTGTGTGTGTGTGTGAATATCAAATGTTATCTCTATTTATTTCATGTTAAGTTTATATGTGAATATTTACGCAAAATATGTTTACTCAGTGACGATGTCAACTTGGGTGGTCGGGGGTGTTAGAACATGGTATCAAAGTGTTATTTGGAGTAGCATGTCTTGACCTGGGTGGTCGGGGGTGTTACAATATGGTATCATAGCGTTATTTGGAGTAGCATG
>SNQJ01S0019081.1:25120-71359 GCA_010110895.2 Picea sitchensis
TTACAATATGTTATCAGAGCCAAGGTTTCAACATTGATCCTGGTTGGGCCATGTTAGTGGAAGTTGAAGCGAAGGTTTCAGAGTGAATTGTTTTTGAGAGGGACAAATTCAAAGTTTAGAGTGTTCCTTGGACTTTGTTCAAAATCTCAGGAAGTATAACGGTTCAAGAAAACCTACAGAGGAAGGATACCACCACAACCATGGTATTGGTCCACAAAGTTTATAATTTGGACCATAAGATATGTTCAAGAGAAGGAGGATCCTTCAAAATCGTCATATCTGGAGAAAGGTGCATGAGAGTTAACCACCAAGTCCTTCAGACTTCGTGACTTCGGTGAGGTCTATGTGTTATAGAGAAAAAGGGGGGTCGAAGCCTGGAGCTCTAAAGTCCCAGAGTGGATATACACCGTAGATCCGGGGAGAAGTTCTTGACCGTTGGATCAACTGAAGATAGATCAGAGTCATTAGATCAAGTTAAGAGAAAGAATTAAGGTGCAGTGGTGAGGAACATATCCCAGGCATCGGATCTTTGCGCAAGTGATTGTGAGTTGTAGATCTCACAACAGTTCAAAATTTTGGCACTTCGGGAGAATTGGAGTGTGCTAAAGGGAAAACTCTCGAAGTCCTGAAGTCCAGAGCTAATTCAGATTGTTCATAAAAAGGGACACGTGTCGGAAGATTGGCTTGTTAGGGAGTTCGACGTTCATGAGAATTGGAGTGTGCAACTGTAAATCTTTTAAAGCCCGAAGTCCCGAAGTGATGTGGTGTGTTGACGTCACCCGAGATGACATGAACACATAGGCTATGTGCCACGTGTCAGTGAGTTAAGAAACTTTGGAGGGTAGAAATGTCAGTTAGAACGTGACATGTGTCACCCATCATATTGGGCCATGTGTCCTCTTCTAGCATTTCGCCACGTGGCACTCCTCTCAAGCATGGGTAGTGGGTCCCTTGATGGATACATAAAGTAGTTAAAATCTTGGTGAAGAATTTAACTAGACCAAGCCCATGATAACTTGACCCCAGTAGACACGTGGTGCTAGATCATGAAGTTCATAAACTTGATACTCTGGAGGAACGATGTTACAGTTAGCATTGAGTAGAGAACTCCCGAAGGCCCAAAGGTCGGAGTTAATCTCAACCATTCGTCACAGGGACGTGTGGCATCTGATCCCAAGGTCCGAAGACTTAACACTCTAGAAGAAATGGTTCATGATGGAGTGGAGGAAGAAATCCCCAAAGTCCTGGAGCCAGGAAGTCCCAAAGCAGCAGATGTGACGTAGAATGATGACGCCACCTGGGCGATGTTGATCTCCCCTAGGCATTTCAGGTGTCATATGAATTTTTACTTGGAAACAGATGTAATAGTCTGGAGACTTGGCACTCCGGAAGGATGGAGAGTATGGACAGTCTGGAACTCCCGAAGCCTAAAGTTTCGTAGTAATTATCAGTCGTTGGATGCTAGGAATCCGAGGACCATTGATCCACCCCACTTTGGGATATTGTTGTGAAGTGATTTGGAAACCTCTAAAGCTCTGGATCTATGAAGTTCCAAGGCTCCAGATAAGTGCCCAACTATTATCACTTGGTTACATCCATGGTCACATGTGAATTAAGGGTTGAAGAAAAAGGGGCTTGCACCCGAAAGTGAATTGTAGAATAGAACATGGCTCGAAGATAGAGCCATGGGGATTCTTGATCAACCAAGACTAGTAGAAAATGGAGTCTGATATTCTTATGTTGAATCAGATTGTTTAAGTTATTCTAGAAAATTATTAAGGACTAATAGTCTGACAAAATTCAGTTGACTGCACATTTTGCAAAATTAACAATTATCATAAACGAACAAAATTGTTACATAGTGAAGAGAAATGGAGGAGGCACAAGAAGCTTACAGTCTGGAGGATGAGGTTAGAGGAGTGAATGTCCATTTGGGAGTTGAAGGAACAAACTCCAATGGGGATAGGGAAGAAATAGATAAAGACGTGAGCATGATGAAAATCATTAAAGAATTGCAAAAATATGTCCAAATTCACCGGGAAAATAAAAAAAGGATTATGAGAGCCAGGGAGAAATAGGGAGACTTCAATATGAAGCTGATGCAGATCCTAGAAATAATTGAAAATAACTTGGATAAGGAAAGTGGATCCATCAAATCAGGGAGCCATAGGTCCCCTGATGTGAAAAGGTTAGAAGGAAGTCGTAAGAGACATCATCAGCACTCCCGAAGGCATTCCAAAAGAAGGCCACACAGTAGGTCAAGTCCATCTCCTACCAGAAATCATAGAAGATCTAAAGTGGATGAACTGAAGGGTGAAATGAATAATATCAAACCTCCTACTTTTGATGGAGAGCACAAGAAAGATGAAGAGGCTGAGACATGGCTACTTGGCATGAGGAAATATTTCCAATTGCATAATTATTCCTCTCATGTAGAAGGAAGAATCGCAGTCTATTAGATGAAAGGAAAGGAATCCTTGTGGTGGGATCAGCTTGTGCAAGTGCATCACATCAAAGAGAAGGATGTTACATGGAAGGAATTCAAGAAACATTTTGAAAAGAAGTACTTAACCAAGAGATACTATGAAAAGAAGATGAAAGATTTCTTTGAACTTAAATTAGGCAGCATGACTATAGATGAATATGAAAGGATATTTCTAGAGTTGTTGAAGTATGTCCCTTTCATTAAGGATGAGGAAGTCAATATCCAGATATATTTGAGTGGGCTGCCCTCTTTTATCAGTGACAAAATCTAGTATGATGATCCTAAAACTATGGAAGAAACCATAAGGAAGGAAAAATGTTTATATGATCAACATAGGGGAAAGCCTACTTTCCAAAGAGCCTAGGAAGACAAGAGGAATTTCAAGAAGGAGAAGAGGCAGAAGGGAAATAAGACACCATTTTTCAGAAATAGTCCTCTAGGAGAGCCAGTTTTGAGGGAGCTCGGGATGGCTGAAGTAGGTGGGAAAAGGACAAGGAAAAAACCTATGCAATGTTGGGGTTGTAATGGAGATCATAAGTATAGAGATTTCCCTCATAGAAAGGACAAGGTGAGATTTGTTCACAATGTTTAGCAAGCAGAAACAGTGGAGTACATGGGCATAAGAGTACCCAGGATCTATGCAGCCCTGGACAACAAGAAAGCCAATTTTCAATCACACATGATTGAAGTTGAAGGTATGATCAATGACCATGACTTTACTATTTTAATTGATTCGGGGGCTAGTCATAGCTATGTAGATCCTAAGGTTGTGGAAATATTTCTTTTACCAAGAAGCAAGCATGTGAAATCTTGGTTGGTGCAGCTTGCTACAAGAGCCAAGAGAAAGGTTTTTGAGTTGGTTAAATCATGTCTAATGGGCATGAATGGACTGATTACCAAGGCAGATTTGAACATCTTTTCTTTGGGATCATATGATTTCCTAATTGGTATGGATTGGTTGGACCAAAACCATGCCATATTAGACTGTCATAACAAGGAATTCACTTTCTTGGATGAGGAAGGAAATCAGAGAGCAATCCAAGGAATTCCCAGGGCAGTTATTGATTGAGAAATCTCAGCAATGCAGCTAAAGAAGTGTTACAGGAAGGGCTGACAAATATTTTCATCCCATATGGATGAAGCACCTAAGGATAAGGTGCAAAAATTGGAGGATCATGCAGTTCTGGAATATTTTGAAGATGTGTTCAAGGAGGTACCAGGACTACCCCCAAAGAGAGATATTGATTTCTTTATAAATTTAATGCATAGAGCAACTCCAGTATCAAAGACTCCTTATAGAATGAGTACACCGGAACTGAAGGAACTGCAAATGCAGCTTGAATAAATTTTAAAGAAGGGATACATATGCCCAAGTGTGTCACTGTGGGGTACCCTAGTGTTATTTGTGAAGAAGAAAGATGGGACCCGGAGATTGTGCATTGACTTCATGCAGTTAAATAAAGTAACTATAAAGAAAAATTATCTTCTACCAAGGATAGATGATCTCTTCGATCAGTTGAAGAATGCAAGGATATTTTCAAAGATATATCTCAGGTCGGGATATCATCAGGTAAGGATTAAATAGTAATACATCAACAAGACCACCTTCAGGACAAGGTATGGTCATTATGAGTTCACAGTGGTGCCATTTGGGTTATCAAATGCACCAGTTGTTTTCATGTGCTTAATGAATGTCATTTTCCGAGAATATTTAGACAAGTTTGTCATTTTATTTTTGGATGACATCCTTGTATATTCCAATTCAAAAGAAGAACATGAGAATCATTTCAATATGGTGTTGCAAGTGCTAAGAGAGCATCAGTTGTATGTCGAATTGTTAAAGTGCTCATTTTATCAAAACATAATTTTGTATTTGGGGCATATCATATATGAAGAAGGGATAGCAGTGGACCCTGAAAAGATTGAGGCCATTAAAGGGTGGAAAACACCTAAGAGTGTGACAAAATTCAGATCCTTCATGGGTATAGTTGGCTACTATAGAATTTCATTGCAGGGTTTTCGCGAATAGCTCATCCCATCACTTCCTTGAAAAGGAAGGGGAAGAAGTTTCAATGGACAACAGAATATGAAATGAGCTTCCAACAATTGAAGCATTTGTTAACTAATGCTCCAATTCTAAAGATTGCATATCTGGATGAAGAGTTTGTGGTTTGCACAGATGCATGCAAAGAAGGACTAGGTGGAGTCCTCAGCCAGAATGTGTTTATGATATGTTTTGAATCCAGGAAATTGAAAGAGCATGAAAGGCTCTACGCCACTCACAATTTGGAGTTGGTAGACATAGTACACGCTTTAAATAAATGGAGACACTACCTCATGGGGAAGAGGTTTGAGCTAAGAACAGACCATAATGGTCTGAAATATTAGTTTGATCAGCTTACTTTAAATTCAAGGAAGAGAAGATGGTTGGAATTACTCTGTGAATATGACATTGATATCAAGCACATCAAAGGAAGGAGAACAAAGTGGTTGATGCACTCAGCAGGAGAGTGCATGAACTGCATGCTATAGCCATTAGCATGTATCAGATGGATCTTAAAGGAAGAATTTCTGAGGCTGCAAAAGTTGATTTGTAGTACATGGAATTGGTAACTAAATTGCAACAAGGTAAAATGCAACAAAAAGATGAAGATTATGAATTGGGGAGTGGGGGAATTCTCTTGTACAAAAAAAGAATTTATGTACCCAGTTCTCACGAATTGAGGAGTATGATCTTGAAAGAGATGCATAAAGTGACTTATGTTGGGCACCCTAGATATCAGAAAATAGTTTCAGTAGTCAAGAGCCATTGCTATTGGCCAAACATGCAAAAATAAATTGCAAAATACATCACCAGATGTATGGAGTGTCAAAGGGTCAAATATGAGCATAGACACCCAGCTGGGTTGCTATAGCCATTACCCATTCCTGAGTGGAAGTGGGAAGTGGTGAAAATGGATTTCATGACAGGATTACCCAGAAAAAACAAGCAACATGATTCCATCATGGTGGTGGTGGATAAGCTTACAAAAGATGTCCATTTTATTCCCTTGAAGACTACTCACAAGGAATCTAATGTTGTTGATATTTGTATGAGGTAAGTAGTGCACTTGCATGGCATACCCAAGACAATTGTGTCTGATAGAGACACAAAATTTACCTCAAAGTTTTGGAGATGATTATTCAAAGGGTTCAGAACGAACCTGAACTTCAACACAACTTATCATCCTGAGTCTGATGGACAAATAGAAAGAGTAAATCAAGTGATAGAAGATATGTTAAGAATGTATGTGATGGAAAAACCATCCATATGGGAAGACTACCTACACTTGGTAGAGTTTTCTTACAACAATGGGTATCAAGAATCACTGAATATGAGACCATTTGAGGCACTCTATGGAAGAAAGTACAACACCCCAATAATCTAGGAAAACCCAGTTGATAGAGCAGTGGTTAGGCCAAAGTTGCTCAAGGAAATGAAAGAAAAAATGTTGAAGATTAAACAGAATTTGAAGGCTGCCCAAGACAGGCAGAAAAACTATTCTGACAAAGGCATAACCCACACAGAATTTAAAGTGGGTGATCATGTTTTCTTAAAGGTGAAAGCCAATAGAAGTTCCTTGAAGTTGGGAAACTGTTCCAAGTTGGAAGCCAGATATTGTGGGTCATTTGAAATTCTAGAAAGGATTGGACCAGTAGCTTATATGCTTGCATTGCCTGCATGCATGACTATTCATAATGTATTTCATGTCTCCTTGCTCAAGAAATATATACCTGATGCTAATCATGTGATTGATTGGAATGTGATTCAGGTGGAACAAGAAGGTGCTTTACAGGTGCACCCAGTGCGCATACTAGACCTGAAGGACAAGAAGCTCTAGAATCAATCCATAAGGCTTGTAAAAGTCCAATGGACCTAGTACAGTCATGATGATGGAACATCGGAGCACGAAGATGCTATGCGGGCATAATACCCGCATCGTTTTGAAGATTTTGAAAATCTTGTTGATGTTGTGTAACTAAGTTGCACTAAGGACAATGAAAAAATAAGGGGAGGGGATTGTAATATCCCAAGGTCGAGCCCCGGTTGTAATTATTAATGTAATGATGTTTATAGGATGGTGAGCCAAGTATTTACAAGCTGGTAGGATTATGTATTGATTAGGCTGGGAGCCTAGATGTTAAAGGTCAGGAGCATGTTTTGTACATGTAAATATTCATATTATTAATATAACAGCATCGATGTGTGTAGACCAACCACGAAGAAAGAATATGGGGGATTGAACTCCACTAGGTTGGGAAAGGGAGGAGTCTAAGAGATTGAGTAAAAAGGGATAATCTTAAGAGCCTAATAGAATAATATATTATTATTCTAAAAGTTGTAAAGAGGATATTAATTTATCCTAAGTTCCTTTAGGAAGAGGAACGACTTCCAAGTGGGGGGGAACGTGCTCCTAGAGATCCAATTTTCATCCAAAATGCATGCATATTTATGGGGGGAATTCTCACCATTCTCACGATTCAAACGTTCTCACCATGTTGACCATTCTCTGAGGATTCTCACAATCCGAACCAAGTTGGCCATCTATTACCTCAATCGACCAATGCACATAGCAAGCACATGGTAACCCTAGAATGCCATTGTGGAATTCATGAAACACCTTAAACCTCTACAACAAGCCAAATTGATACCCTCATTGCACTTGTACCCTGGGGGTTGCCTATGTTTTTTCCTGTCAGTACCATTCCCGATGCCCAATTTATGTTGTTTCCATCACCATGCCCGTGTGTTGAGGAGTGGGAGTGAAGAAGCGGGTTTTCAGGCCCATGGATAGAAGAATCAGGTTGTTAGGCCAATGAGCAACTCTCTCCAGGTGATAGAGTGTGTTGAGTAAGTGAGTTATCCTTGAGGGAGTCCATTAGTAGCTACATAGCTCTGAGAATTCATGATCTGGCCTATTGTTGAAGCCCAAGGAAAGGGAGGTGTAGTAGCCAATGGACTATTGGAAAGTGAAGGTGTACACTCCTAGGGGGGGACAGGCATGTGGGGAATGAGATTCTATGAGTTGTGGGAGTAAGTGGATCCTTGGAGAAAATCCTTCCTTTTGTACTGTGCAACTTCCTTTTGTCCCTGCCTAGCCTACGAATCCCTCGCCCGATGGAGTTTAGTCCCAGCTCGAGGGTGACCCATTGTTGAGAGTGATGAGTAGTGTGGTCTAAGGCTAGGAGGTCCATGGAAGGTCTGCACGTAGTTAGTGTACTTCAATTAAAAGATAACTACCAATTCTTTGATCATTGTATGATGTGTATTTGTACATGTGTTATAATTGATGAGTAATGCATATATATATATATATATATATATATATATATTGCATGTATTTGTTAATGTTGCTTCCGCATGAACAAGTGTATGAGAAGAGTATTAATGTATGTTTAATTGCATTATATGTGTGTGTGTGTGTGTGTGTGTGTGTGTGTGAATATCAGATGTTATCTCTATTTATTTCCCATTAAGTTTATATGTGAATATTTCAACAAAAGATGTTTACTCAGTGATGATGTCGGCCTAGGTGGTCAGGGGTGTTACAATATGGTCTCAGAGCATTATTTGGAGTAGCATGGCCTGGCCTAGGTGGTGGGGGGTGTTACAATATGGTATCAGAGCGTTATTTGGAGTAGCATGGCCCGGAAAGTAACAAAGGAAAGTGATGTAAGATGGTGAATCGAATGAGTACAGACTGACACAGGAAATGGAAACTGACAATATTGTAGATGGATGGTTTGAAGTGAAAATTCCCTTGGACATGATGAGGCACGACAACTGACTTGGAAAAATTAACTTGATAAGTACCACGAATGTAATGTGACGGTAATAAAAGCACTCTTCTACTGGAGGAAAAATTATGGTGACACATGGAATTGGTATGACTCGAATACAAGCAGGTTACCCAACTGTAAGACTAGACGCAAAAATGTGCCATGTTCAAGGGAGATAATAGCTGCCATGAAGGATTCCCATAAACTTGACCCACTTCCTTCAATTTACCCCCCACCTAGATAGATGAGTACATCTTTTTCTTTTAATGAGCTCGAGGAGGGTAACACGTGCTTGATATAACTCACCTTCGGTAAGTTCATATTCCTTTATTTAACGAACTGGAAGAAGTAAGGGTTTGTTCCCATATGAGTCCTTCAATGTGTAGTTTAGCGAGTCAAAAGAAAGAAAACTCGGTGGTTTTTCATGTTTAGAGAGTCTGAAAAGAACTTAAAGGCAACTCCATGGTTGTCCTTTTTCATGATGTTTAGTCTACAAGGTCCGAAAAAAGTGTAAAAAAATACAGGGGAGAACTCTTCTAATCATGCTTGATTAGAGTGTTCATTTTTTGTAATTAGTCTCGTGAGGTCGAAAAAGAGATAAACTATCACTCGAAATACGCCCTTTAAAATATTTTAACGAGTGTGAAAGGAAACAAGATCACTTGACAATCTTTTCATGTTTAGAGAGTCTAAAAAGAGCTTAAAGAAAACACCAGGGGGTTCCTTTTTCGTATAACCATTGTGAGTCCGAAAAAATGATCAAATTATACTCTGTCATATTCTCACGTATTTACGAGCATGAGAAAGAAAAAAGACTAAGCTTGGTAACTTATTGTCATGTATTTATGAGCACGAGAAAGAAAAAAGACTAATCGTTTTCTCAAAAAATACTACTACGTTATGATGGGACTGAACTTCGAATGAGAATCACTCCTAACAATGTGTTTCTCTAGAGGTAGTTTTCCCCCAACTTATTTGGTAGAAGTTGGGGGTTTTTCACCAACATGATGTCCAGTAGCTCGAGACCTACCCCCCAAGCGTTGTTTCCTTCGAAGACTCTTCTTATTTCCTCATTTAGGTTTCTGGTTACTAATGGAAACATTTTCACTAGGCAGAGGAAAAGAAGGTTCAAGTACTCGATTAGAGTGAGAATCGATTGTAATGGAGGGGGGCCTATTTCATTTTTTAATGAGCTTGATAGAGACAATGAACTATGCTCATCGAGACCAAGTACTACCAAAAGATGAGATGAATCGAAGGATTTTCGTACCTAAGTCAAAACCATGTTTAAGGTGGAAACATGCGCGGTGGGAGGATCATGCAAAGGAAAACCCCCATGAGCGAGCAATCCTTGAGAAGACCTACACCTACACTCTCAAAATTATTCTTTCCTAGAAAAGGGACATTATGGTTGCGACATTGTTGATATCTAGAGTTGTATACTCAAGTTGGTCAACAATTATAATATTTCCTTGATGGGGAAAGCGTAAGATAAGAAACATTGAAGATGCAATGACATTCATTGCATAGAACCAACTATGACAAAGTAACAAATTATAATCTAGGGGCGCGTCAACTACTTAGATATCGAATGAAACAGTCTTACCCTTCAAATTCATAGCAAAATATTGCAAGAGTCTGTGAGGTTGGAAACCATGTCCATCAAACACTTTCAGGGTGGTAGGGGACGGGGTAATTGTAGGAGAACTAAGGGATCTCCAACAAGGCAAATACAGGATGCAAGTAGAGGCTCCCTCATCCAAAACAGTATGATGGATGTTATTTCCATCAACCAAAAATTGAATTTGGAATGCTAAGTGGTGGAAGACTTTCTCCTTAAAATAATCCAGGTTAAACGTAATCAGGTTCGACTCCTCGGGATCCATGGCTCCAATCGCTGGCAATAGGGTTCTACATTGAATTGGACAGTGTTGTAGAAATTTGAGGGTTGACATAACACAAGGCTCTTGTACAAAATCTTCAACAATTTTGTAGTTTTGGGAATCATGGGCATTTGGATTAAATGTCACTTTTTAAATTACGCTCTTGGGCAGGCACAATGTTGTGTCAGAAATTGTCTTCTTACTCTGAAGAGAATTGGAAGATGGAGGAGGAGTAGAGTTAGAAGTTTGGTCGAAAACCTTCCCTTTAGTATTATCACCTAGAGGAGTGTCATAGGTATTTGCACGAGTTGTGACAATAACCATCTTAAACATGTAAACCTCATAGGCGCTTGTGGAAGCATCCCCATGGTGGGAATGACTAGGTTGCCTCCTTGCGGAGGGACAGGGTTATGTGCAACCAAATGTTGTTGTTGAATCGGTTGGGAGGTACCCTTCGGATATTTAGCGACAACCTCATGATGAGGGAAGTATTTCATGTAGTGTTCTTCCTCACAAATCATACAAGGAAATTTAGGTTTCCTTATCGGTTGAGTATCAATAGAATTAGGATTATCCTACTCTTTATAAGGTTTCTTGGATTTTCCCTTGTTTTTCTTCTTACCTCTTGGTTGATGAGATGAAGTGGATTGGACCGCATTCACCTCAGAGGTTTGAGCAGGAGCAGAAGTAGTTGTGGTGTTTGGAACGAAACTGGATTATGGAGCAGGTCTTGACAGATCATTCGACGAATGGGGAGCATTAGGGATCATATCATAAAGTGTGCCAGACTAGGATTAACAAAGTCCAAATACTACGCATGGCTGATAGCCTTCTCCTTAGTAACTATGTTTCCCATAGAAACATCAAGGACGATGGGAGGCAATAGGGATTTTGTAAACCAATCCATGAGGAGTTGGTATGGAATTGGAGATTTAATCAACCGTCTTCATTGTCTCCACTCATGAATATGATCAAATATTTGGGTGGAAGAGAATTTGTGAAGAGATGTCAAAATTTATGTATCGATCTCGTACCATATAGGCAACTGAAAATGCATCAGGAAATCATGGAAAGAGAGTTAAAGTCGACAAAAGAGTTACGTGACAGTTCAATGTACCATTTTGTTGCCACACCTGTAAGTTTTCTCTGAAAAATTCTAATATGAATGGAATCGTCCATCAAAGAGTTGGAAGAACACCATAAGTGGAAAGTCATAACATGATTGTTAGGATCTTCCCGAGGTTTTTTGTCAAATTTCAAAATTTCAAACGGTAATTTGGCAGGGATGGTGGGCCAAAATGGGGTATGAAGGATGGGATCGTTTGTTAAATGCGACATATATAGAAGATCTAACGTAGCCATGAAAGATAATTGTATATGGTTGTATATTTCTTCCACATTCTTTAATACAAATATAGTTTTTCTTTTCCATATGAACGTTATTTTTCCATATTGTATGATTCCTTGACCACATGCATAGTTTCATATCAAATAAACTATGTTATTCTTATCTTCGTTGTCTTGTGTTTCTTTGCAGATACTTCTCCATAAGCATTACGACGAATCTAGGATCACATTGGGGAGGTCAGTTCTACAACATTTAAAAGGTCTTTTTTGGATCCTCTTCTTATTTGATATCTGAAATATAAGGAAACATTTGTATTCTGTCATGTTTTGCTCTAATTTCTTGTTGAAGTTAGGGAGATTCATTTGTGTCAGCATTTACCGATTTGTCCAGTAAAGTTGTGTATATCGGAGATGTAGTATTTAGAGAAATGAAGGATGTTGTTAAACAAGAAGTCCTACCAAGTAAGGAAGAACCAAAGAAAACAAAGTTTGATTTAAAGGATGATGAATCAGACTCTACAGAAGAATACGAATCAAAAGAAGAAGATCCTCATACTCCAGTATTGAGGATATCGGTTCAAGAAAGAAGGCTATTGGAAAGGTATACTCCATCTGATTTACGTTCAAATTTTTCTTTGTCTATTACTGATGATGATCCTAGAACTTTTAGGGAGGTAGTGATCTAGTGGAGTTGTCGATTGGAAGAAATCCCATTGGTAGAAAATGGGTATTTAAAATGAAGTTGAATGCAAAAGGAAAAGTATCAAAGGGTTATTCATAGGTTGACGAAAGGTGTACACTCCTAGGGTGGGAAACACATGTGGGGAATGAGAGTCTATGAGTTGTGGGCGTAAGTGGATCCTTGGAGAAAATCCTTCATGTTGTACTGTGAAAATTTATTTTGTCCCTACCTAGCCTAGGAATCCCTCACTCGATGGAGTTTAGTCCCAAATCGGGGGTGACCTATTGCTGAGAGTGATGAGCAGTGTGGTCTAAGGCTGGGAGGTTCGTGGAAGGTCTGCACGTAGTTGGTGTACTTCAATTAAAATATAAGTACCAATTCCTTGTTCATTGTATGATGTGTATTTGTACATGTGTTATAATTGATGAGTAATGCATATATATATATATATATATATATATATATATATATATATTGCATGTATGTGTTAATATTGCTTCCACATGAACATGTGTATGAGAAGAGTATTGATGTATGTTTAATTGCATTATGTGTTTGTCTGTGTGTCTGTGTCTGTGTGTGAATATCATATGTTATCTCTATTTATGTCATGTTAAGTTTATATGTGAATATTTCCACAAAATATGAGTACTCAGTGATGATGTCGGCCTGGTTGGGCGGGGGTGTTATAATATGGTATTAGAGCGTTATTTGAAGTAGCATGGCCCAGCCTGGGTGGTCGGGGGTGTTACATGTTGTCTTTGAGATTTTCTTTGTCAAGGTAGATTGTTGGTCTCAGGATCCGTGGAGAAAAACTATGTAGAAAGAAAGGAACTATAGGAAGGAACCTAAAAACATCAAGGAATTTGGTTGTATCTTTCTTCCACATTATTTAATACATATATACTTTTTCTTTTCCACATGAACGTTATTTGTCCATATTGTATGATTCCTTGATCACGTACATAGTTTCATATCGAATAGACTCTGTTATTCTTGTCTTCATTGGCTTGTGTTTCTTTGCAGATACTTCTCCATAAGCCTTACGACGGAGCTGGGATCACATCGTCGAGGTTAGTTCTACAACATTTAGAAGGTATTCTTTGGATCCTCTTCTTATTTGATATCTAAAATCTAAGGAAACATTTGTATTCTGTCATGTTTTGTTCTAATTTCTTGTTGAAGTTAGGGAGATTAGTTTTTGTCAACATTTATTGATTTGTCTAGTAAAAGTTGTGTATATCTGAGATGTAGTATAGATAGAAATGAAGGATGTTGTTAAATAGGAATTCCTACCAAGTAAGGAAGAACCAGAGAAAACAGAGTTTGATTTAAAGGATGATGAATCAGACTCTATAGAAGAATAGGAATCAAAAGAAGAAGATCCTCATACTCCAGTATCGAGGATATCGGTTCGAGAAAGAAGGCTACCGAAAAAGTATACTCCATGTGATTTCCGTTCAAATTTTGTTTTTTCTATTACTGATGATGATCCTGGAACTGTTAGGGAGGCAGTGGATTCATAGGATGGAAAAATATGGGAAAAGGCCATGGATGAAGAAATGACAACCTTGGATAAGAATGAGGCTTGGGATCTAGTGTAGTTGTCAATTGGAAGAAATCCCATTGGCAGAAAATGGGTATTTAAAATGGAGTTGAATGCAAAAGGAAAAGTAGAGAACGGTTATTCCCAGGTTGACGGAAGGTGTACACTCCTAGGGTGGGACAGGCATGTGGGGAATGAGAGTCTATGAGTTGTGGGCGTAAGTGGCTCCTTAGAGAAAATCATTCTTGTTGTATTGTGCAACTTCCTTTTGTCCCTGCCTAGCCTAGGAATCCCTCGCCCGGTGGAATTTAGTCCCAGCTCAGGGGTGAGCCACTGATAAGAGTGATGAGCAGCATGGTCTAAGGCTGGGAGGTTCATGGAAGGTCGACATGTAGTTGGTGTACTTCAATTAAAAGATAAGTACCAATTCTTTGTTCATTGTATGATGTGTATTTGTACATGTGTTATAATTGATGAGTAATGCATATATATATATATATATATTGCATGTATGTGTTAATGTTACTTCCGCATGAACATGTGTATGAGTAGAGTATTGATGTCTGTTTAATTGCATTATGTGTGTGTGTGTGTGTGTGTGTGAATATCAAATGTTATCTCTATTTATTTCCTACTAAGTTTATCTGTGAATATTTCCACAAAAGATGTTTACTCATTGATGATGTCGGCCTAGGTGGTCGAGGGTGTTACAATATGGTATCAAAGCGTTATTTGGAGTAGCATGGCCTAGCCTGGGTGGTCGGGGGTGTTACAATATGATATCAGAGCGTTATTTGGAGTAGCATGGCCCAACTTGGGTGGTCGGGGGTGTTACATGTTGTCTTTGAGATTTTCTTTGTCAAGATAGATTGTTGGTCTCAGGATCCGTGGAGTAGAAGTGTGTGGAAAGAAAGGAACTATTGGAAGGAACCTAAAAACATCAAGGCCTCTGGTTGTATCTTTCTTCCACATTCTTTAATACAGATATACTTTTAATTTTCCATATGAATGTTATTTGTCCATATTGTATGATTCGTTGATCACATACATAGTTTCATATCGAATAGACTCTGTTATTCTTGTCTTCGTTGGCTTGTGTTTCTTTGCAGATACTTCTCCATAAGCCTTACGACAGAGCTAGGATCACATTGGCGAGGTCAGTTCTACAACATTTAAAAGGTATTTTTTGGATCCTCTTCTTATTTGATATCTGAAATCTAAGGAAACATTTGTATTCTGTCATGTTTTGTTCTAATTTCTTGTTGAAGTCAGGGAGATTAGTTTGTGTCAGCATTTACCGATTTGTTGTTTTTAAGTTTCTGTGGTGAGGAGTTTCACATATGTTTTTCGGAAAATCCACAGTTTGTGTCAGCATTTACCGATTTGTCCAGTAAAATTTGTGTATATCCGAGATGTAGTATTTATAGAAATGAAGGATGTTGTTAAATAGGATGTCCTACCAAGTAAGGAAGAACCAGTGAAAATAGAGTTTGATTTAAAGGATGATGAATCAAAATCTACAGAATAATAGGAATCAAAAGAAGAAGATCCTCACACTCCAGTATTGAGGATATCAGTTCGAGAAACAAGGATACCAGAAAGGTATACTCCATCTAATTTCCATTCAAATTTTTCTTTGTCTATTACTGATGATGATCCTAGAACTGTTAGGGAGGCAGTGGATTCAAAGGATGGAAAAATATGGGAAAAGGCCATGGATGAAGAAATGGCAGCCTTGGATAAGAATGAGGCTTGGGATATAGTGGAGTTGTCGATTGGAAAAAATTCCATTGGCAGAAAATGGGTATATAAAATGAAGTTGAATGCAAAAGGAAAAGTAGCAAAGGGTTATTCCCAGGTTGACGGAATTGATTTTGGTGAGATTTTTTCTTCTATTTCCAAGTTAACCTCTATGATATTTTTTTTTATTTGTTGTTGTTGCATTTGATTTTGAAGTAGAACATATGGATGTGAAGACAACATTCTTACATGGGGATCTGGAAGAAGAAATCTATATGAAGCATCCAGAAGGATTTGTTGTGAAGGGAAAGAAGGAGCTTGTATGCAAGATGAAAAAGTTCTTGTATGGTTTAAAAAAATCACCAAGGATGTGGTATCAAAAATTTGATACTTATATGATGGGAATTGGCTTCACAAGAAGCAAAGAGGATCAATGTGTGTATTTTAAATCAATTGGTGATCATTTGATTTATTTGGTCTTGTATGTGGATGACATGTTGTTGATAGGAAACAATAAGGAGATTATCTAGGATGTAAATACTTAGTTGTCCTCTAAATTTGACATGAAGGATCTCGGTGTTGTAAGTTTCATTTTGGGAATGGAAATTAAAAGAGATTGGAAAAGGAGGAAACTCCGGTTAAATCAAAGAAAATATGTTGAGACAATATTACAGAGGTTTAATATGCAGGAATGTAAACTGGTCAAGGTCCATATTCCTAATGGTGTACAGTTACCTGTGGATCAGTGTCCCAAGATAGAGGAAGAGGAGGAGGACATGTATCGTGTTCCATATGCGAGTGCAGTTGACAGTTTGATGTATGCAATGTTCTATAATAGACCAAACATTGCACATGCAATGGGAGTTTGAGAAAATATATGTCAAAACTAGAGAAGGAGCATTGGACAACAGTAAAAAGGGTTTTCAGGTATTTGTGTGGAACTGCTAGCTATGGATTGTGCCACCAAGGAAGACCAGGACTGGACAGGGTGTTGGACATACACGGCTTTGTGGATTCATACTAGGTTGGAGATCTGGATTGTAGGAGATCTACAAGAAGGTATGTGTTTAACCTAATTGGAGGAGTAATCAGTTGGATGAGAAAAAGACAGGTTTTTGTGGCACTTTCAACTACAGAAGATGAATACATGGAAGCCACTCATGAAAGTAAGGAAGTAATATGGTTACGAATATTTTTTTCAGGTATTGGGTTGATACAACAAATTGTAAGGATAGATTGTGACAGTTAGAGTGCAATGTTTCTGGCAAAGAACCCGACTTATCATTCAAAGACAAAAGCATATTAATATTCAATATCACTTTGTGAGAGACACGGTTGAAGAAAAGAAAGTGTTGTTGATGAAGGTGGACACTTTGACAAATGTTTCAGATTCATTAACAAAATCTGTGAGCAATGAGAAGTTCTCTTGTTGTAGAGGATCCATAGGCATTGTTGCCCTAGATTGTTGACTATGTAACCCTGTAACCCCTTGTATGCAAACAAAACAACAAGTGTGAGAATGTTGGGTATGTGTTATATTCTTTGCATGAATAGGTATTATATGTGTTATATTCTTGGCCTCTAGAAACATGTCTCATTTTTTACCTCATTTTTCGAGTCGCATCGATTTTCATGTCCATTGATTGGAGGATTTTCGGCACATAGTTTTTGATGATGGTTTTTTATTTACAGTTAAGGAATTAGGGTTGTTGACTAATATAAGTAATTGGGTTAGGGTTTTGGATTTCGTTGGATTCTATATGTATATTGTATTGTAAAATATATATCACAATGAATGAATATAGAATATGTTGGTTTTCCCGGTTTGGGTTTCCAAGGGAAAAATCTTTGTGTAATGTGTGTATTTTCCATTGTATATTTTTTGTTCTTTTATTGAAAATATGCTTGCAGTAAAATATTGTGAAAGGTTAAAATGTACATTTTGTATCAGAGCTTTGTTGGTTTCATAGGACACCTTTGTTGTCAAGGGTTTGTCTTGGGACTATGATAAGCCTTGTTACAGTGAGAGATATTTGGTATTGATTTTTCAGGTGGAAAGAAATGGCGAGAAGTTCAAAAATGGAGATCGCGAAGTTTAATGGGAAAATTTTTGAGCTGTGGAAGCTCAATATGGAAGATATGTTGGTGGACATATATCAGTGGATCATGGTGGATCCAGGTACTGCACCTACACGAACTTCAACATATGACTGGAAAAATTTGGATCAGAAGGAAAAGAGAACAATTCGACTGTGTCTCTCATATTCAGTATTACTGAATGTGTCAGAGGAAGCTATAGCCAAAGATTTATGGGATAAGTTGGGGAAGTTGTATTAGTCCATGTCGCTAGTAAATAAACTATTCCTGAGAAATAAGTTGTATAACCTGAGGATGAGAGATGGAGACTCGATGGCATAGCATTTGAACGCCTTCAACATTGTGGTAAGTCAGTTAGTATCTATTGAGATTAAAATTTTAGATGAAGATAAGTGTATCAGATTATTGTGCTCTTTACCTAACTAGTGGGATAGTCTGGTTGTGGCCATTGGTAGTAATACAACTTCCTTGAAGTTTGATGAAGTGGTCTCATCCTTATTGTTGGAGGAGATGAGACATAAGAACATGGAAGGACAAAGCACAGATGTATTATTTGCAAGAGGACGCTCTGAGGAAATAAATAGATCTAAGTCCTCAAGTGGGAGATCTAAGTCTAAGGGGATATCTAAGTCTCCCGGAAAGTTTGTAAAGGTATGCTGGAGATGTGGAAAAGAAGGGAACTACAAGAAGCAGTGTAGATCAAAAGTTGAGAAAAAGAAGGGATCTGAAGAATCTCCTTCTACAGAATAAAATACCTCCAAGGAAGAAGGAGGGGGTGTGTACTTAGCTTCTTCAAGAAAACATGAATATTATGAGGCATGGTTGGTTGAGTTAGGTGCATCCTTTCATATGACTCCCCACAGGTAGTGGTTATGGGAATACGAAAGGTATGATGGAGGTAATGTTTTCTTAGGTGATGAATCGACAACCAGAATCATAGGTCGAGGAAAAGTAAATTTGAGGCTCATAGATGGAAGGATTAAAGAACACTACATGGTGTTATGCCTATCCCAGGATTGGCCAGAAAATTGAATTATGTAAGAAAAATGGACTATGTATAGGTAAGAACAATATTTTAAAAGGAAACCTATAGGATGGTTCGAGGAGCAATGGTGATGTTGAAGGGAGTTCGGTTTGGAACTTTGTATAATCTAAAAGGAAGCACTATTAGTGATGGGTGTAATAGTTCCATTGTTCCTGATATTGGAGTTGAAGAAGAAAGAACTCCTACAGTCTCTGGAGAAAAGGTTATGTTGTGGCATCAAAGACTAGGGCATATTGGAGAGAAGGGTCCTCAACTACTACATAGTAAAGGTATGGTTGAATGTATCTCTAACTGCTCTCTAGATTTTGTATATGGGAAGCAGAATCAGGTAAGATTCCCCTCTAGTGTGACAAGGGAAGAAGGAATTTTATAGCTAGTTAACAGTGATGTGTTTGGACCTGTGTCGGATCCGTCATTGGGAAAATATGTGTACTATGTCTCGTTTATAGATGAGTTCTCAAGGAATACTTGGATATATTTCCTCAAGAAGAAATATGAATTCTTTGACAAGTTTAAATAGTTTAAGGCTATTGTTGATAATCAAAAAGAGAAAATAATTAAGGTGTTGAGGATAGATAATGGCGGAGGGTTCTGCGGGAATGAATTTGAAGAATTATGTATGAAGTGTGGTATAGCAAGGCAGAATACTACTCCATATACACCTTAGCAGAATGGAGTTGCAGAAAGGATGAACAGGACGTTGATGGAAAAAGAAAGGTGAATGCTTAGTGATGTTGGGTTGGGGAAAGAATTATGGGAAGACGAAGTGGATACTGCATGTTACTTGGTCAATAGATTACCCTCATCAACGTTGTATGACAAGACTCTACAAGAGGTATGGACTGGTAAGAAACCTTCTCTAACACATATCAAGGTATTTGGTTGTGAGGCCTATGTTCATGATCCAAAGGAAAACATGAGTAAGCTAGATAAGAAGGATGAAAAGTGTATATTTATTGGGTATAGAGATGGTCTCAAAGGTTATAAGCTTTGGAACCCAGAAAATAAGAATCTTGTGTATAGTCGAGATGTGGTATTTAGATAAATGAAGTATTCTTTTAAAAAGGATGTCCTACCAAGTAAGGAAGAATCAGAGAAAATAGAGTTTGATTTAAAGGATGATGAATCAGACTCTACAAAAGAAGAAGATCCTCGTACTCTAGTATTGACAAGATCAGTTCAAGAAAGAAGGATAACGGAAAGGTATACTCCATATTATTTATGTTCAAATTTTGCTTTGTCTATTATTGATGATGATCCTAGAACTGTCAGGTAGGCAGTGGATTCAGAGGATGGAAAAATATGGGAAAAGGCCATGGATGAAGAAATGGCAGCCTTGGATAAGAATGAGGCTTGGGATCTAGTGGATTTGCTCACTGGAATAAATCCCATTGGCAACAAATGGGTATTTAAAAAGAAGTTGAATGCGGAAAGCAAAGTGGAGAAATACAAATCTTGGTTAGTAGCAAAAGGTTATTCTGAGGTTGAGGGAATTCATTTTGGTGAGATTTTTTCTCATGTTGCCAAGTTAACTTCTATAAGATTTATGTTATCTGTTTTTGTTGCATTTGATTTTGAAGTAGAATAAATGGATGCGAAGAAAACATTCCTACATGGGGATATGGAAGAAGAAATCTATATGAAGCAGCTAGAAGGATTTTCTATGAAGGGAAAGAAGGAGTTGGTATGCAAGCTGAAAAATTTCCTGTATAGTTTAAAACAATCACCAAGGATGTGGTATCAAAAATTTGATACTTATATGTTGGGACTTGGACTCATAAGAAGCAAAGAGGATCACTGTG
This sequence comes from Picea sitchensis, assembly GCA_010110895.2. Taxonomy (NCBI): domain Eukaryota; kingdom Viridiplantae; phylum Streptophyta; class Pinopsida; order Pinales; family Pinaceae; genus Picea; species Picea sitchensis. The sequence goes on from SNQJ01S0019081.1 coordinate 45,568, forward strand.
TGTATTTTAAATTAATTAGTGATCATTTGATTTATTTGGTCTTGTATGTTGATGACATGTTGCTGATAGGAAACAACAAGGAGATCATCCAGGATGTAAAAACTCAGTTTTCCTCTAAATTTGACATGAAGGATCTCAATGCTGCAAATTTCATTTTGGGCATGGAAATTAAAAGAGATCGGAAAAAGAGGAAACTCTAGTTAAATCAGAGAAAATATGTCGAGACAATATTACAGAGGTTTAATATGCAGGAATGTAAACCAGTCAAGATCCCTATTCTTGTTGGTGTAAAGTTATCTTCAGATCAATGTACTAAGACACAGGAAGAGGAGGAGGACATGTCTCGCGTTTCGTATGCGAGTGAAGTTGGAAGTTTGATGTATGAAATGGTATGTACTAGACCGTACATTGCATATGCAGTGGGACTTTTTAGCAGGTATATGTCAAAACCAAGGAAGGAGCATTGGACAGCAATAAAAAGGGTTTTCAGGTATTTGCGTGGCACTACTAGCTATGGATTGTGCTACCAAGGAAGACCAGGATTTGAGAGAGTGTTGTAAATACATGGCTTTGTGGATGCAGACTGGGTTGGACATCTGGATCATAGGATATATACAAGCGGGTGTGTGTTTAACCTGTTTGGAGGAGCAATCAGTTGGATGAGAAAAAGATAGGTTGTAGTGGAACTTTCAACTAAAGAAGTTGAATACATGGCAGATACTCATGCAAGGAATAAATATGGTTACAAATATTATGTCCATGTATTGGGTTGATACAAGTGGATATCGGTGGCCACCCACCTTTTCCAACTGTCTCAAAACAGTTTTCTGACAATTTTGGCAATTTACTATTTTTAGCAGTTTTCAACTTTCGGGGCCATTTTGAGGCCCTAAGCAATGTTTTTTGGAAAAATGGGGATAAATATGGAAGTTCCTTATATATTTCCTATAAAATGAATCTCCTCGACGATACCTTTCCAACAGGATATCATGCGCCCAAAACAGAGATCGTATGCAAAAGTTACGACCCCGGGAAGTTGATGTACTAACTTACCCAAACGGGGCCCACATGAATTTTGGCGCTTCATCTCCTAGGGTTAGGTTTTTGGATGTATAGGGTTTTTGGCATTCCTTTTTATTGTAAAAATGCCTTCAGAGCCTCATTGTAATGATCTTTTTGTGAATGCAAGTAGTCATCACATCTCTTCTCAGAGATAAACTGTCACCATTCTAGTGAGTCTTTCACTCTATATTTTTACAGTCTCTATACATTTCTTTAATTAATAGAAATATTGTATTAATGTTTATATGTGTTTATGGTTGAATATCTGATACATTTCTGTTATATTATTTAATATCTACAATATCTCTGTGCATTTCTTTATTATATCTCCGCTCTCATTTCGTGCCGAAAATAATCTGTATCAGTGGTATCAGAGCAGGCTACTCTTGATCATTTTTTCAGTGCATGTCCCCGACGAGGTCCAAGTATAGCAATTTGGGTCTCGATATTGTATCTCTTGAAGACAATTACTCTCGCATGCCCAAGAAACCCTCCATGACGGAAAAAAATAAAAATGACGGAGCAGACGATCCTATAAATCTGTTGCTTGAGCAAGCTCTCACGCGACAGAGGGATGAAATGATGGATATTTTTTCCCACATACTTCAACGCTTGTCGATAACAATAGGCGCATATTCATCAAACAAACACTTTAGAAGAACCTCTCCTTTCAAGGTACAGGTTAATTTTGGTATTCCCATATTTGAAGGTCAGATAGATGCGGATGCCCTAGACAAATGGTTAAATATGCTAGACGGTTATTTCTATGTTCACCATTTTTCCGACAGGGAAAATATCACCTTCACACTCCTTAAAGATCTCCCCCAGGTCAAACATTGGTGGGAAACTTACTGTGAGCAAAGTTCCACAGAGGAGTCTGGAATACATGGGGTCGAGCCCACTTGGGATTTTTTTGTGGATGCGGTAAAGGAACAATATTACCCTCTTGGAAACTATGAGGACAAGTACATGAGATGGACCACACTGCGGCAAGAGAGGGGCCAAGAATTTTTGGAGTTCACCAATACCTTCCATACCTTGCACACCAAGTTGGGTGTCAAAGACTTCTAATGACATTTGGTTTTGAAATACTGTGGGGCTCTACACAGATACATCCAAACTAAAATGGATTTTCTGGACATCTCATCACTCGGTGTTGCTTATCGATACGTTGTTAAAATTGAGAATAAATTTAAGCACCAGAAAAAATGGGAGTTTGGGTCTACAAATATGCAACAACCAAAGTATGACAAAGACAACCCTAACAAATAGTCTCCCGAAAACCAGTCCAAGCCATAGGAAAAGAAGGGTCACGAGAACACAAAGAACACCAGAAAATAGTGTGATTTCCACAAAATCCACTGGCACAACACCGATGAATGTCGCTCAAAATAGTCATTGGTGGTCGATATCAAAGACAAGGATTCGAACCCTGATTCTGAATCTGATTCTGAAAATACTGGTAAAAGACAGATCATCGATGCAGACCCCACTGCTATTGTCATGACCGCAACAATTCAACCAGAAGAACCAATAGATCCAGAAGAGGGGGAGCGCCTTTTTCATTCACAGATGTGGGTGAAGGGGACCCCACTGCATTTTATTTTTGATAGCAGAATCCAGAAGAACCTCATCTCGGCAGAGGTCGTCAAACAATTGGGATTGTCGACAACACCACACCCACATCCATATAACATCAGGTGGCTTCGCCAAGGACGAGATCTTTGTGTCAGCCAACAGTGTTGATTTTCATACGACATCCACCCCTTCAAGGATGAGGTATTATGTGATGTTTCCCCACTGGATGTCTGTAATGTTCTCTTGGGCCAGAAATATATGTGGAGACACCATGTTGTTTATGAGTCTCAACCCCGTAGTGTCATTATTTCTCTAGGGGGTCATCTCTACAGAATACCAGAGGTATTTCCGACTATTTTTCCACCTAAACAGTGATGCAAGGTAGTATCTCATACTGCAAAATTCAGTTTCTTCACAATCTGTTCAAAAGGGGAACAGAAGGACATTGCAACCACTGCAGCCTCGCCCCAAGCACCTTCTATCCAATAGAAGCAGGTCGACAAGGTTGCATAAAAGTGCAAAGATTCCTTCTGCACATCATCCTCTCATGTATCTTGACTTTTTGAACATCCTTAGCCTCAATGGGTTCTTGATAGACTTCCACAAACTCAGCAGCGCGACGTCTCCAGAAAGGCAAGCATCTCACCAAGATGCAGATTCAGCAAATGTTTTTCCTTCTCCCCTGGGAACTCAATGAAATGGAGTCCATTTCTTTATAAGGAGGGAGGATTTATCAAGGTGGATATCGGTGGCCACCCACCTTTTCCAACTAGCTCAAAACAGTTTTCTGGCAATTTTGGTCATTTACTATTTTTAGCAACTTTTAACTTCCAGGGCCATTTTGAGACCCTAAATGATGATTTTGGGAAAATGGGGAGCAATATGAAAGTTCTTTCAATATTTTCTCCAAAATGAATATCCTCATTGATACCTTTCCAACGGGCTATCATGGGCCTAAAATGGAGATCGTATGCAAAAGTTACAACCACGGGAAGTTGATGTACTAACTTACCCAAACAGGGCCTACATGACTTTTGGCGCTTCATCTCTTAGGGTTAGGTTTTTGTATGTCTAGGGTTTTGGGAATTATTTTTTATTGTAAAAAGGCCTTCAAAGCCTCATTGTAATGATCTTCTTGTGAATGCGAGTAGTCACCACATCTCTTCTCAGAGATAAATTGCCACCATTCTAGTGAGTCTTTCACTCTATATTTTTGCAGTCTCTATACATTTCTTTAATTAATAGAAATTGTGTATTATTTTATATCTATGTTTATGGTTTCATATCTGATACATTTTTGTTATATTATTGAATATTTGTGATATCTCTGTGCATTTATAATCTGGATCGGTGGTATCGGTAGTAGGTTGCTCTTGATCTGGATCGGTGGTATCAGAGTAGGCTGCTCTTGATCATTTTTTTAGTGCATGTCCCCGATGAGGTCCGAGTATAGCAAGTTGGGTCTCGATCTTGTATCTCTTGAATAAAATCACTTTCACATGCCCAAGAAACCCTCCATGGCAGAAGAAAAGAAAAACAACGGAGTAGACGATCCTATAAATCTATTGCTTGATCAAGCTCTCACGCAATAGAGGGATGAAATGATAGATAAATTTTCCCACATCCTTCAACGATTGTCAATAGAAACAAGTGCATCTTCATAAAATAGCCACTTTGGAAGCACCTCTCCTTTCAAGGTACATGTTAATTTTGATATTCCCATATTTGAAGGTCAGACAGATGAGGATTCCCTAAACAAATGGTTAAATCTGGTAGCCGATTATTTCTCTGTTCACCATTTTTCCGATAGGGAAAAGATCACCTTTGCACTCCTTAAATCTCTACCCCATGTCAAACATTGGTGGGAATCTTACTGGGAGCAAAGTTCCACAGAGGAGTCTGGAATCTATGGGGTCGAGCCCACTTGGGATTTTTTTGTGGATGCGGTAAAGGAACGGTATTACCCTCTAGGCAACTATGAGGACCAGTACATGAGATGGACCACACTGCGACAAGAGAGGGGCCAAGCAATTCCTGAGTTCACCAATACCTTCCATACCTTGTGCACCAAGATAGGTATCAAAGACTCTAAATGACATTTGGTTCTGAAATACCGTGGGGCTCTACACAGATACATCCAAACTGAAATGGATTTTCTCCACATCTCATCACTCGGTGTTGCTTATCAATATGTTGTTAAAATCGAGCAGAAATTTAAGCACCAGAACAAACGGGAGTTTGGGTTTGAAAATCCACAACAACCAAAGAATGACAAAGATGGCCCTAACAAACATTCTCCCGAAAACCAGTCCAAGCCACAGGAAAAGAAGGGTGACGAAAAGACAAAGAAGGACACCAGAAAATGGTGTGATTTCTACAAAATCCCCTGGCACAACACCGATGAATTTCACTCAAAATGATCATTGGTGGCAATGATCAAAGGCAAGGAGCCAAACCCTGATTCAGAATATGATTATGAAAATAATGGTAAAAGACAGATCATCAACGTAGACCCCACTGTTATTTTTGTGACCGCAACAAATCAACCAGAATAACCAACAGATCCATAAAAGGGGGAGCGCCTTTTTCATTCACAGATGTGGGTGAAGGGGACCCCACTGCATTTTATTGTTGATAGAGGAAGCCAGAAGAACCTCATCTCAACAGAGGTTGAAAAACAGTTGGGATTGTCGACAACACCACACCCGCAGGCATACAACATCGGGTGGCTTCGCTAAGCATGATATTTTTGTGTCTGCCCGCAGTTTCAATTTTCATATGGCATCTAACCCTTCAAGGATTAGGTATTATGTGATGTTTCCCCACTAGATGTTTGTGATGTTCTCTTGGGCCAGTCATATATGTGGAGATGCCATGTTGTTTATGAGTCTCGACCCCGCAGTGTCATTGTTTCTCTAGGGGGTAATATCTACAAAATACCAGAGGTAGTTCCGACTATTGTTCCACCTAAACAGTGCCACAAGGTAGTATCTCATACTGCAAAATTCATCTTCTTCACAATCTATTCAAAAGGGGAACAGAAGGACACTACAACCACTACAGCGTTGCCCCAAGCACCTTCTATCCAACAGAAGAAGGTCGAAAAGGTTGCAACAAAGAACAAAAATTCCTTTTTCACACCGTCCTCTCGTGTAGCTCGACTTGTTGAACATCCTCAGCCTCAACAGGTTTGTGATAGACTTCCACAAACTGAGCAGGACGACGTCTCCAGCAAGGCAAGCAGCTCAACAAGATGCAGATTTAGTAAACGCTTTTCCCTCTCCCTCAAGCACTCAATGCAATGGATACCATTGCTTCCTAAGGAGGGAGGATTGATCCAGGTGGATATGGGTGGCCACCCACCTTTTCCAATTGGCTCAAAATAGTTTTCTGACAATTTTGGTAATTTACTATTTTTAGCAGTTTTTAACTTCCAAGGCCATTTTGAGGCCCTAAACGACGTTTTTGGGGAAATGGGGAGGAATATGGTAGTTCTTTTTATATTTCCACCAAAATGAGTCTCCTCGATGACACCTTTCCAACAAGCTATCGTGCGCCTAAAACAGAGATCGTATGCAAAAGTTACGACCTCTAGAAGTTGATGTACTAATTTACCTAAACGGAGCCCACATGACTTTTGGCACTTCATCTCCTAGCGTTAGGTTTTTGGATGTCTAGGGTTTTTGGCATTCTTGTTTATTCTAAAAATGTCTTTAGAGCCTCATTGTAATGATCTTTTTTCGAATGCGAGTAGCCCGTTGAGCACTCAACACACCCTAAAACATCTATCTCCATTTCTACTTTTTGGGTACCACTTGATCCTTTGCACTGTCTATTTTCACTTCAGTATGAAATTGATGCATGCGCTTATCTTGTATGCTTCATGTTAAAATTGTTTAAAGTCTGCTCGAACACACAACAAAGAATCATCTTAAATTTAATTGGGACTTAACAACTACTTAAGAAAACGATATTCTAAATCTTTCCCAAACACGCTTAGGAAGTTCAGCATCGGTAAATGTTAAAGGTGACAAGAAATCGCTTGAGAAGTTCAAAATAGCTTCGCACCAATCTTGATCAGAGTCGGTGGACGAATGTCTCTCTTTTTTCGAATAATATTCAGCAGGAATATCGCCGAATACTGACCCATTCGAAAACAAAAAGTAAGCATCATGCAAGGGGAAAAGTGGTATCGCCAATCGTCGACTCCCAAAACATGTTTGGTGACGGAAGGTTACGAAGACAATAACCCACCCAAAAAACTATTCACTTCAACTTTCCCCAATCACCAATCCCCGATATCATCGGCGTTGGAATTTTTTATCAGAAGGATACCAGTAGAAGCATGTGCAAATGTAGTAGCCGATCCTGATCTCCACATCATAGAGACATGACGTGATGAGATGTTTTAACCCTTAGATTTGTTAGGTATGATGCACTTAAAATGTTAGTTAAGATGTGGATCACGAATTAGTTTCTAATTTGTGCATGAATCAAAAGAGACTGTCTAATCCTGTTGATACAATGCATCTTCCTCCGCGTCTCCACCGTCAACTAGTTAGAATTTACTCACAGAGATCCAACGGTAGTTTATTTTGAATCACATTCATTACTCGCATTAACTTATTGATACGACGGATAGAATCTCTCCATTCATATTCTTTCGAGTCATTGTGTGTGATCCTATTTTGTGTGGCAAGGAGTTCAGAACACACAGAAGAGCGAGGCTAATGAATCGAAGAAGGCGTCCAAGGTTTAGTGAGTATTAGACAACTATCTTAGCAAGCATTACAGGTATGTATCTTCTTGTGGTGTTTTACGCTTTATGTTTTATGTGTTCCCACCCAACGTTGCTTTGTACACCTGTTTAAAGGGTCATTTAAATTGTAGAAACAATGCCTCAAAAGAAACCCTCCACCAATATATCCCCAAGAGTTCCAAAGCTACAAGAACCAGAAGCAAGAGAAGTCTCCTCCCCAACAGTTGTATGACAATTAGAATTTTCCCCCAAGCCGGTGCCCTTCATTAAGACATCCACCAAGAAGGCCTTTGTCCAGCCCCCAGCCTTCGGAGACACGGAGGCAAACATTGGAGCCAAAACAACATTTCCTCGTTGGGAAGAATTGTTTAAGAAAATCAAGAAGGAGGAACCCCTCGAGTATACCCCGCACAACGATCCTAATACAAGGAAGCTCGATGATGATGTCCTCCCAAATATCTGTAAGGCCTATCTACACATGGTGGCAAGCTAAACTCTGGTGTTTCCCTGTATTGAGCTTCTAAAGTGGCTCATTGACCACACTGATGCACAAAAATGTTTGATTAATGACGATAACGATGAATGCATCAGGGTTTTCTTGCCTTCATAGGTCTAGAGTTACTACAATCTCAGGGAGCTGGAAGAAAAGATTAACAATGATTTCATTGTAAGTTTCTATGTAGCACACGACACTAGAAAAATCATGGTGTCATGGTGGAGGGAAGACAAAAAATTCACGAACGAGGCTGGTATCCGACGACCAATCTAAGGGAACCATACATATACCTGATGGCTCTTCTTTGCAGGTGGCATGGGGAGAAATAATGTTCCCAGTTTTCAGAGGCTTGGATGCCTCTAGCTTATACGGTGGCCATTTCAGGCACAAGATTCAATTAGGGTGCCATCATTTCCAAATAGTTGAGTACCTGTATACGACAAGCCCATACACCAAAAGAGGGAGAAACCCTCTCCTTCTACATGGCCTCATATCTGTTGGACATCGTCTGTGCCAGGAATATTTTTTTTGGAATGAAATTAAACTGGCACTCCTTCGAACTCCCAGTCCATGTATACTTTAGCATCTTATGTGAAAATAGGTACAAAAAATCCTATTCTCTTATCTGTGACCAGTTTATTGCACACATGCATTCTTTGTTGTTCAAGAAAGAGTGCCCAAGGCTAACAGATGAAGCAAAAAAATTTATATCAAAAGTATGTCACTAGTATTTATATGAACACGAGACCTACATCATGGATTTTGGCGCCACGGAGGAACCCCATTTGTTACCCATATATGTTCTTGATCAACTAGTGTTAGGAGAAATTTTCTATCAGACCATTCTGCAAGGATATAATGCCACTTTAGTAAAAGATAAGAAGCAGACCTTCATACCCTATGGGTTTCATATTGGCTTCTACATGGTCAAATACATCACACATGCTAAGCAAGAAGGGCTAAGACAATTGGAATTCTAGTTCAAAACTAGTCATTTTCGCAAACATGATCCCAAGGGTCTGGTCCTACAACATGCATTATAGGTATCATCATGTTGGCCTTATGCCCATGACCAGTTTGAAGATGAAATTTTCACCAAAAAAACTCGAGACTGGAACGAGGTGGCAGCAAGGATAGCTGACCCTTGAACAACTAGGTTCAAGGCCATGAGTTTGGAAGAGAAAGCGACGTCCTTGGAGCAGACAGCTGAAGAGATTCTCAGGAATCGGGAAGGAATGGTAGCATATAAACCGGGTGAAGCAATGGGTAATCCCCAAGAAGACATTGAAATGACAGGGGATTGTCGGGAATCCCTAGTACAAACCAGGGATTTCCCTGAAATTCAGGTTGCACAGGGGATGGGTGAAATTTTGTGGCAGAAAATCCAGCTGCTCATGAAGCACATGCAATATGATTTGTACCTCATCATAACACTTGCGCTTCCAATTGGTATCCGAGAAGGCAGCCCATCGAAGCCAAGCGGCCCCAGTTCTATAAATCCTGGTAACACCAACGGGTAAGGAAATCCTGAATCCACAACATCGTCAGTCAATCCCCCGGTGGGTGGGACAATTCAACTAGGGGTAGGTCGGGTGTCAATAGAAACAAAAGCGCCTAATCCCCTGAGCAAGATTATACATATATATAGTGATGACGAGAACCCGAAGCCATCTCACGACACCCCTGTGCGTGTCCAAGAGGAAAAGGGTCTGGAGAAGACTTCTTCCCCTGAGCCCGAAGTTCAAGATAGGGAGGTCTCACAAGAGAAAACAAAAGCCGAAAGTGGCCTCGACACAAAGGGGCCCAATGTATCCGAAGCTGAAGCAGATCTGGATGACAAGCCCAAATCGAAGGAATCAAAGAAAGAATCCCCGCGAAAGGGAATTAGTGGTTCGGCAGCCAACGAGAAAGTAAGTCACGAGTCTATATCCGACATCTCTATTCTGCCAATTACTCAAATCCCCGACGAACAACAAGAAGAAGTTGCACCTGTGAGTCACAGCGAGGAAGTTCAAGTTCCCAATCTTGAACAAATATACACCACCTGTAGCCTGGGGAACACACTCACATGGGGTGATCAGCAAATACCAGAGTTGGTATATGAGGTAGCAGATATCTATGCGATCTCCTATGATCAAAAGAGAAAGGCCATCATTCATAGGACTACAAAGAAAATAAGGATCACGTTGGATCACTCCATCTTGGTTACTACAGAGGAGAACTTAATCAAAACAACAGACGCCTGGACGACTGAACTGATCGGCATGGGAAAATCCATCTCGGACGCCACCTTGGATAGAGCCAGGAGAGACAAAAAGGAACTAGTCGTCGCCCTAAAGGAGCTCGAACACTTGTGCCACCTAGCTGAATACTATAAATGCACCACGCAGACCGTTGTTTATCTGAAAGGAGAATTCGGAGGATTTTACAATGAGTTCAAGAAGGAAAGACACATGTTAACTACGAACACAGTTGAGTTCTAGGAGGACACTCTCATGGTATTCGCGACATGCAAGGAGATGGAGAAATGGTATGAAAAGGCGCAACAAGTGGTAGAAAGACTTGACTACATTGAGGCAATCCAACAGGGCTGAGAGAAGGAAGAACATGGCATTCAGACGGTGGAAAAAAGTAGTCTTAATCGCATGAGGCGATCACTCGAGTACTGGGATAAGATTTCTTGGGACCCACATAGAGAAATCCAATAGAAATGGACCAAATGCAAGAAGCACTGGGATAAAATGAATAAAGTAATGAAGGATATCGAGCTCCCTGAGTTCAGCACCCCCGAAAAATTTGTCGACTTAAGTGACATAGTCAAGTTGCATGCCAAACAAGACTCGATATGGATCGAAGAACTCTCAAAAATGATCGATGCGAAGCTAGGGCAAGTGCAGCAATTCATAGAACCTCCGATCAGGGCTTGAACCATGCTATAGCAATTGACCTCCAATCTCGTGAAGTATCGGGCACATGCAGTAGACATCAGAGGAATATATATAACTCTGATGGAACAGCACAGGTTTCCATGGGCCCAAACTTGTGAATAATTGTTTATCAGTTGGACTGAGTACGAGAAAAGTCACCCTTTCCAAGAAATATATGGTTGAATGTTAAAGAAACTGTTAGAAGATAACGCCACCTGGCAATTTTTGGCTTTTCTTAAACTGCACTTAGCCGTTAATTTCAGTTAAAATTTATATTATAAATAAATACCTTGACCAATTAGTCAAGGGTCAATGGAGCTCTGATGGTTGATTTGTTTGCAGCCACCATGAGTCCAAAAGAGAGGGTCAAATATTTCAATCAAATATTCATGACCATCTTAAACAAATTCCAACCCACGGCAAAACCAACTCAAGAGTTACAAATCAAGGTTTATACTAACGCGCTCCCAGATTCTATTTCTATGTTTGTAAAAAGAGTCGCTAAGAAAACCCTGGCGGAAACTTTTGAAGAGGCCAAGATAATAGAATTACAGATGAAAGGATGTAAAGAAGGCCAAGACTCTCTAGTAAAGAAAGAAACCTAGCACCTTCCCAGGAGAGGACTTCTTTTGACTAAACCATCGGGAAAACCGATTGAATAGACTCATGACAAAGGTAATGGAGATATAGAAGATCTATAACGCATGGTTAAGAAATTATCAAACGAGATCATAGACATGAAGAGAAGTGCAGGAGAGGGAAACCAAGGCCAAAGGCCCTATAAGACTTTCTTTAAAAGAAACCCGCCTTTCAAAGAAATTGAACCTCCCCCAACCAAATTAAACATTGATCTAGGGAATGTCATGTTTGATTCTTTCTATACTTATAATCAAGAAAACCATTTCGAAAGAGACTTCCCTCAATGGGTACATGCCATGAATCCGATGGCCAATCGGTTTCTAGACAAAGTCTCCCTGACCGAATAGCCAAATAGATCGGTAATGAATATTGTTGACCGTGAAGAGATTGACCCACCACGAGATACAACCATGTTGATCTGGGTTCTAGACCTGATCATGCCTTCCACAACCTGTTTGAATCTCAGGAACAACCCGTGGAAGTTTTGGTGATACAAACATGTAGTAAGGGTCCGCCTAGCTCGAAAGATACCAACACCACCCAGGCCTCGAAAAGTAAGATAACTCCTGATCACCCGAAGACACCTTTTTCTCTCGGTAAAAATCCTATACACATTCATACCCAGGAATCGCCCAAACTAGATTACAACGTAGTCGAATATTTGAAGAAGCTAAAGGCCAATATATCAGTTATGGACATATGCAGGATTCCTCAGCAAAAGGACTTTATGTTATAAGCTTTGAATTCAATAGAAAAACCGACGACGGGTAATGGTCCTAAAAGAAATCTACCTCCCATAGATCCGGTGGGAAAACCAACTGTGAACACCTGTTCCAGAGATATAAAGGAAAAGCCTTTTGTCCCATTGTTCCTCAACACAATGGAGACCATTGCTTCCTATGAAGGGAGGATTGATCCAGGTGGATATTGGTGGTCACCAACCTTTTCCAACTGGCTCAAACAGTTTCTAGCAATTTTGGTAATTTTGAGGCCCTAAACGACATTTTTGGGAAAATGTAGAGAAATGTGAAAGTTCCTCCAATATTTCATCCAAAATTAATCTCCTCGATGATACCTTTCCAATGGGCTATCATGCGGCTAAAACGGAGATCGTATGAAAATGTTACAACCCCGAGAAGTTGATGTACTAACTTACCCAAACAGGGCCCACATGAATTTTGGTGCTTCATCTCCTACGGTTAGGTTTTTGGATGTCTAGGGTTTTTGGCATTCCTGTTTATTGTAAAAATTCCTTTAGAGCCTCATTGTAATGATATTCATGCGAATGCGAGTAACCATCACATCTCTTCTCAAAGATAAACTCCCACCATTCTAGCGAGTCTTTCGCTATGTATTTTTACAGTCTCTGTACATTTCTTTCATTAATAGAAATTGTGTATTACTGTATATATGTGTTTATGGTTGCATCTCTGATAGATTTATGTTATATTATTGAATATATGTGATATCTCTGTGCACTTATTTATTATATCTTCGGTCTCATTTTGTGCCGAAAATAATCTGGATCAGTGGTATCAAAGCAAGTTGCTCTTGATCATTTTTTCATTGCATGTCCCCGACGAGGTCCGAGTATAGAAAGTTGGGTCTCGATATTATCTCTCTTGAATAAAATCTCTTTCACACGCCCAAGAAACCCTCCATGGCGGAAGAAAAGAAAAACGACGGAGCAGACGATCCTATAAATCTGTTGCTTGAGCAAGCTCTCACGCGATAGAGGGACGAAATGATGGAGAATTTTTCCCACATCCTTCAACACCTGTCGATAACAATAGGCGCATATTCATCAAACATCCACTTTGGAAGCACCTCTCATTTCAAGGTACATGTTAATTTTGATATTCCCATATTTCAAGGTCATATAGATGTGGATGCCGTAGACAAATGGTTAAATATGCTAGACGGTTATTTCTATGTTCACCATTTTTCTGACAGGGAAAATATCACCTTCGCACTCCTTAAAGCTCTCCCCCATGTAAAACTTGGTGGGAAAATTACTGGGAGAAAATTTCCACAGAGGAGTCTGGAATATATGGGGTCGAGCCCACTTGCAATTTTTTTGGGGATGTGGTAAAGGAACAGTATTACCCTATTGGCAACTATGAGGACCAGTACATGAGATGGACCACATTGTGTCAAGAGAGGGCCTAAGCAGTTCTGGAGTTCACCAATACCTTCCATACCTTGCACACCAGGATGGGTATCAAAGACTCCGAACGACATTTGGTTCTAAAATACCGTGGGGCTCTAAACATATACATACAAAATGAAATGGATTTTCTAGACATCTCATCACTTGGTGTTGCTTATCGATATGTTGTTAAAATCGAGCAGAAATTTAAGAACCAGAACAAACGGGATTTCGGGTCTGCAAATCCGCAACAACCAAAGTATGACAAAGACGTCCCTAAAAAACAATCTCCCGAAAACTAGTCCAAGCCATGGGAAAAGAAGGGTCACGGGAAAACAAACGACACCGTAAAATGGTGCGATTTCCACAAAATCCCCTGGCACAACACCGATGAATGTCACTCAAAAAATTCATTGGTGGCTGAGATCAAAGACAAGGAGCCAAACCTTGATTCAGAATTTGATTCTAAAAATACTAGTAAAAGACAAATCATCGACGCAGACCCCACTGCTATTGTCACGACCGCAACAATTCAACCAGAAGAACCAATATATCTATAAGAGGGAGAGCACCTTTTTCATTCACAGATGTGGGTGAAGGGGACCCCACTGCATTTTATTGTTGATAGAAGAATCCATAAGAACCTCATCTCATCAAAGGTCATCAAATAATTGGGATTGTCAACAACACCACACCCACAACCATACAACATCGAGTGGCTTCACCAAGGAAGAGATCTTTGTGTCAGTCAGCAGTTTCGATTGTCATATGGCATGCAGCCCTTCAAGGATGAGGCATTATGTGATTTTGCCCCATTGGATGTATGTGATGTTCTCTTGGGCTAGCCATATATGTGGAGATGCCATTTTGTTTATGAGTCTTGACCCCGCAGTGTCATTGTTTCTCTAGGGGGTCATATCTACAGAATACCAGAGGTATTTCCCACTATTGTTCCACCTAAACAGTGTCGCAAGGTAGAATCTCATACTGCAAAATTCATCTTCTTCACAATCTGTTCAAAAGGGGAACAAGACACTACAACCACTACAGCCTCGCCCCAAGCACCCTCTATCCAATAGAAGTAGGTCAACAAGGTTGCAGCAAAGCACAAATATTCCTTCTGCACATCGTCCTCTCATGTAGCTTGACTTGTTGAATATCCTTAGCCTCAACAGGTTCGTGACAGACTTCCACAAACTGAGCAGCGCGACGTCTCCAGCAAGGCAAGCAGCTCACCAAGACGCAGATTCAGCAAACACTTTTCCCTCTCCCCCAGGCACTCAATGCAATGGATTCCATTTCTTCCTAAGGAGGGAGGATTGATCCAGGTGGATATTAGTGGCCACCCACCTTTTTCAACTGGCTCAAAATAGTTTTCTAGCAATTTTGGTAATTTACTATTTTTAGCAGTTTTTAACTTCCAGGGCCATTTTGAGGCCCTAAACGACATTTTTGGGAAAACATGGAGAAAAATAGAAGTTCCTTCGATATTGCCTCCAAAATGAATCTCCTTGACGATACCTTTCCAATGGGATATCATGCGCCTAAAACAGATATCGTATGCAAAAGTTACAACCCCGGGAAGTTGATGTACTAACTTACCCAAACGAGGCCCACATGAATTTTGGCACTTCATCTCCTACGGTTAGGTTTTTTGATGTCTAGGATTTTTGGAATTCTTGTTTATTGTAAAAATTCCTGCAGAGCCTCATTGTAATGATCTTCTTGCGAATGTGAGTAGCTGTCACATCTCTTCTCAGCAATAAACTGCCACCATTCTAGTGAGTCTTTCACTATGTATTTTTACTATCTCTGTACATTTATTTCATTAATAGAAATCATGTATTACTGTATATCTGTGTTCATGGTTAAATCTCTGATACATTTTTGTTATATTATGTAATATCTCCGATATCTCTGTGCATTTATTTATTATATCTCCGCTCTCATTTCGTGTCGAAAATAATCTGGATCAGTGGTATCAGAGCAGGTTGCTCTTGATCATTTTTCAGTGCATGTCCCTGATGAGGTTCGAGTATAGCAAGTTGGGTCTTGAGATTGTATCTCTTGAATATAATCACTCTCGCATGCCCAAGAAACCCTCCATGGTAGAAGAAAAAAAAATGACAGAGTAGATGATCCTATAAATCTGTTGCTTGAGCAAGCTATCACACGACAGAGGGACGAAATGATGGATAATTTTTCCCACATCCTTCAACGGTTGCCAATAGAAATAGGCGCATCTTCATCAAACAACCACTTTGGAAGCACCTCTCCTTTCAAGGTACAGGTTAATTTTGATATTCCCATATTTGAAGGTCAAATAGATGTGGATGCCCTAAACAAATGGTTAAATATGCGAGAGAGTTATTTCTCTATTCACCATTTTTACGACAGGGTAAAGATCACCTTTGCACTCCTTAAATCTCTCTTGAATTTCAAACATTGGTGGGAAACTTACTAGGAGAAAATTTCCAGCTAGGAGTCTAGAATATATGGGGTCGATCCCACTTGGGTTTTTTTTGTGGATGCGGTAAAGGAACAGTATTACCCTATTGGAAACTATTAGGACCAGTACATGAGATGGACCTCACTGCGACAAGAGAGGGGCCAAGTAGTTTTGAATTTCACCAATACCTTCCATACCTTGTTCACCAAGCTAGGTATCAAAGACTCTGAATGACATTTGGTTCTGAAATACCATGGGGCTCTACAGAGATACATCCAAACTGAAATGTATTTTCTAGACATCTCATCACTCGGCGTTGCTTATTGATATGTTGTTAAAATCGAGCAGAAATTTAAGCACCAGAACAAACGGGAGTTTGGGTCTGCAAATCCGCAATAACCAAAGTATGACAAATACATCCCTAACAAACAGTCTCCCGAAAACTAGTCCAAGCTATAGGAAAAGAAGGATCACGGAAAGACAAAGAAGGACATCGGAAAATAGTGTGATTTCCACACAAATCCCCTGGCACAACACCGATGAATATCGCTCAAAATAGTCATTGGTGGCTGAGATCAAATACAAGGAGCCAAACCTTGATTCAGAATCTGATTCTGAAAATAGTGGTAAAAGACAGATCATCGACACAGACCCCACTGCTATTGTCATGACTGCATCAATTCAACCAAAAGAACCAATAGATCTAGAAGAAGGAGAGCGCCTTTTTCATTCACAAATGTGGGTGAAGGGGACCCCACTGCATTTTATTGTTGATAGCGTAAGAAAGAATAACCCCATCTCATTAGAGGTTGTCAAACAGTTGGGATTGTCGACACCACCACACCCGCAGCCATACAACATCGGGTGGCTTCGCCAAGGACGCGATCTTTGTGTCAGCCAGCAGTGTCAATTGTCATACGGCATCCAACCCTTCAAGGATGAGGTATTATGTGATGTTTCCCCACTGGATGCATGTGATGTTCTCTTGGGCTAACCATATATGTGGAGATGTCATGTTGTTTATGAGTCTCAACCCTGCAGTGTCATTATTTATCTAGGGGGCCATCTCTACATAATACCAGAGGTAATTCCGACTATTGTTCCACCTAAATAGTTTCACAAGGTAGTATCTCATACTGCAAAATTTAGCTTCTTCACAATCTGTTCAAAAGGGGAACAGAAGGACATTGCAACCACTACATCCTTGCCCCAAGAACCTTCTATCTAACAGAAATAGGTCAACAGGATTGCAGCAAAGCACAAATATTCCTTCTACAAACCGTCCTCTCGTGTAGCTCTACTTTTTGAACATCCTCAACCTCAATAGGTTCATGACAGACTTCCACAAATTGAGCAACGCGACATCTCCAACAAGGCAAGCAACTCACCAAGATGCAGATTCAGTAAACGCTTTTCCCTCTCCCCCGGGCACTCAATGCAATGGAGACCATTTCTTTCTAAGGAGGGAGGATTGATCCAGGTGGATATCAATGGCCACCCACCTTTTCCAACTGTCTCAAAATAATTTTCTGGCAATTTTGGTAATTTACTATTTTTTGCAGTTTTTAACTTCCTGGGCCATTTTGAGGCCCTAAACAACATTTTTGGGAAAATGGGGAGAAATATGGTTGTTCCTTTAATATTTCCTCCAAAATGAATCTCCTCGGCGATACCGTTCCAACGGGCTATCTTGTGCCTAAAACGGAGATCGTATGCAAAAGTTACGACCCCGAGAAGTTGATGTACTAACTTATCCAAACGGGGCCCACATGAATTTTGGCGCTTCATCTCCTAGGGTTAGGTTTTTGGATGTATAGGGTTTTTGGAATTCCTGTTTATTGTAAAAAGGCCTTCAAAGACTCATTGTAATGAACTTCTTGCGAATGTGAGTAGCTGTCACACCTCTTCTCAGAGATAAACTGCCACCATTCTAGCGAGTCTTTCACTCTGTATTTTTACAGTCTCTGTACATTTCTTTCATTAATGGAAATCGTGTATTACGGTATATCTGTGTTTATGGTTGCATCTATGATACATTTATGTTATATTATTAAATATCTATGATATCTTTTTGCATTTATTTATTATATCTCCTCTCCCATTTCGTGTCAAAAATAATCTGAATCGCGGGTTGGTAAAGCAAGTTGTAAGCATAGACTATGACAGTCAAAGTGCATTTTTCCTGGAGAAGAACCCGACTTATCATTCAAAGACAATGTATATTGATATTCAATATCACTTTGTGAGAGACATGGTTGAAGAAAAGAAAGTGTTGTTGATGAAGGTGGACACTTTGAAGAATGTTGCAAATTCATTAACAAAATATGTGAGCACTGAGAACTTCTCTTGCTGTAGAGGATCCATGGGAATTATTTCCTTGGATTGTTGACTATGTAACCTTGTAACCCCTTGTATGCAAATAAAACAACAAGCGGGACAATGTTGGGTATATGTTATATTCTTTGCACGACTAGGTATTATATGTGTTATATTATTTTCCTTGAGAAATGTGTCACATTATTTGCCTCATTTTTGTGTCACCTCAATTTTCGTGTCCATTGTTGGGCAGTTTTTCGAGACATGTTGTTTGTCTATGGTTTTCTATTTCCGGTTAAGGAATCAGGGTTGTTGACTAATCCAGGTCATTGGTTTAGGGTTTTGTATATAGTTGGCTCTTATATGTATATTGTATTGTAAACAATGTATCACAATGAATGAATATAGAATATGTTGGTTTTCCCAGTTTGGGTTTCCAGGGAAAAAATCTATGTGTAATGTGTGTATTTTCCATTGTTTATTTTTTGTTCTTTTATTGAAAACATGTTTGCAGTTAAATATTGTACAAGGTTAAAATATACATTTGGTATCAGATCTTTGTTGGCTTCAAGGGGATGCATTTGTGGTAAAGGGTTTGGCTCATAACTGTGATAAGCCTTGTTACAGTGGGAGATTTGTGGTATTTATTTTTAAGGTGAAAAGAAATGGCGAGCAGTTTGAAAATGGAGATCGAGAATTTAAATGGGAAATTTTTTTAGTTGTGGAATCTCAATATGGAAGATATGTTGGTGGACAGAGATCAGTGGATCGATGTGGATCCAGGTACTGCACCTACAGGAACTTCATCTGATGACTGGAAAAACTTGGATTGGAAGGCGAAGAGCACAATCTGACTGTGTCTCTCAAATTCTGTATTACTAAATGTTTCATAGGAAGCTACAGCCAAAGCTTTATGGGATAAGTTGGGGAAGTTGTATCAGTCTAAGTCCCTATTAAATAAACTATTCCTGAGAAAGAAGTTGTATAACCTAAGGATGAGAGATGGAGACTCGGTGGCAGAGCATTTGAATGCCTTCAATACTTTGGTAAGTCAGTTAGTATCTATTGAAATTAAAATTTCATATGAAGATAAGTGTATCAGTTTATTGTGCTCTTTACCAAAATCATGGGATAGACTGGTTGTGGCCATAGGTAACAATACAACTACCTTGAAGTTTGATGAAGTGGTCTCGTCTTTTTTGTTGGAGGAGATGAGACGAAAGAACATGGAAGGAAACAACACAAATGCATTGTTTGCAAGAGGATGCTCCCAGAAAATAAATAGATGTAAGTTCTCAAGTGGGATATCTAAGTCTAAGGGAATATTTAAGTCTCCCGCAAATTTTGTAAAGATGTTCTGGAGATGTGGAAAAGAAGGGCAATATAAGAAGCTGTGTAGATCCAAAGTTGAGAAAAATAAGGGATCAAAAGAATCTCCTTCTACAGAAGAAAATACCTCCAAGGAAGAAGCAGGGGATGTGTACTTGGATTCTTCAAGAACACATGCAGATTATGAGGCATAGTTGGTTGACTCGGGTGCATCCTTTCATATGACTCCCCACAGGGAATGGTTTTGTGAATATGAAAGGTATAATGGAGGTAATGTTTTCTTAGGTGATGACTTGTCAACCAAAATCATAGGTCAAGGAAAAGTGAAGTTGAGACTCATAGATGAAAGGATTAGAACACTACCTAGTGTTCTACACATCCCAGGATTGGCCAGAAATTTGATTTATGTAAGAAAAATCGACGATCCAGGTGTAAACACAATACTTGAAAAGGAAACCTGCAGGATGGTTTGAGGAGCAATGGTGTTGTTGAAGGGAGTTTGGTTTGGAAATATGTATTAGCTATAAGGAAGCATTATTAGTGATGGGTGTAATAGTTCCATTCTTCTTGATATTGGAGTTGAAGAATAAATAACTCCTACATTCTCTGGAGAAAAGGTTATGACGTGGAATCAAAGACTGGGGCATATCAGAGAGATGGGTCTTTGGCTACTACACAGTAAAGGTATGGTTGAAGGTATGTCTAACTGCTCTCTGGATTTTGATTTATGTGAACATTGTATATATGGGAAGCAAAATCAGGTAAGATTCCCCTATGGTGCAATGAGGGTAGAAGGAATTTTATAGCTAGTTCACAGTGATGTGTTTGGACCTATTTCAGTTCCATCATTGGGAAAATTTGTGTACTATGTCTCATTTATAGATTAATTCTTGAGGAATACTTGGATATATTTCCTCGTGAATAAATATGAAGTCTTTGACAGGTTTAAAGATTTTAAGGCTCTTGTTGAGAATCAAACAGAGAAAATAATTAAGGTGTTGAGGATAGATAATGGCGGAGAGTTTTGCGGCAGTGAATTTGAAGAATTATGTAAGAAGTGTAGTATAGCAAGGCATAAGACAACTCCATATACACCTCAGAAGAATGGGGTTGAAAAAGGATGAACATGACGCTGATGGAAAAAGAAAGGTGCATGCTCAGTGGTGTTGGGTTAGGAAAAGAATTTTGGGTAGAGGTAGTGGGTATAGAATGTTACCTGGTCAACAAATCACCCTCATCATTGTTGGATGACAAGACTCCACAAGAGGTATGGACTGGTAAGAAACCTTCTCTCACACATCTCAAGGTATTTGGTTGTAAGGCCTATGTTCATGTTCCAAAGGAAAACATGAGTAAGCTAGATAAGAAGGTTGAAAATGTATCTTTATTGGGTATAAAGATGATCTCAAAGGTTATAAACTTTGGAACCCAGAAACTAAGAAGATTGTGTATAGTCAAGATGTGGTATTTAGAGAAATGAAGGATGTTGTTAAACAGGAAGTCCTACCAAGTAAGGAAAAGCCATAGAAAATAGAGTTTGATTTAAAGGATGACGAATCAGACTCTATAGAAGAACATGAATCAAAAGAAGAAGATCCTCATACTCCAGTATTGAGGATATTGGTTCAAGAAATAAGGATATCGGAGAGGTATACTCCACCTAATTTTCATTCAAAATTTTCTTTGTCTATTATTGATGATGATCCTAGAACTGTCAGGGAGATAGTGAATTTAGAGGATGGAAAACTCTGGAAAAAAAAGGCCATGGATGAAGAAATGGCAGCCTTGGATAAGAATGAGGCTTGGGATATAGTGCAGTTGTCGACTAGAATAAATCCCATTGGAAACAAATGGGTATTTAAAAAGAAGTTGAATGCAGAAGGAAAAGTGCAGAAATATAAATCTTGGTTAGTAGAAAAGGGTTATTCCCAGGTTGAGGGAATTGATTTTGGTGAGATTTTTTCTTTTGTTGACAAGTTAACTTCTATAATATTTATGTTATCTATTTCTATTGCATTTGATTTTGAAGTAGAACAGATGTATGTGAAGACAACATTCCTACATGGGGATCTAGAAGAAGAAATCTATATGAAGCAGCCAGAAGGATTTTCTATGAAGGGAAAGAAGGAGTCGGTATGCAAGCTAAAAAAGTCCCTATATGGTTTAAAACAATCACCAAGGATGTGGTATCAAAAATTTGATACTTGTATGTTGGGACTTGGCTTCACTAGAAGCAAAGAGGATCATTGTGTGTATTTTAAATTAATTGGTGATCATTTGATTTATTTGGTCTTGTACATGGATGACATGTTGTTTATAGGAAACAACAAGGAGATTATGCAGTATGTAAAAATTTAGTTGTCCTCTAAATTTAACATGAAGGATATCGATGTTGCGAATTTCATTTTGGGCATGGAAATTAAAAGAGATCAAAAAAAGAGGAAACTCTAGTTAAATCAAAGAAAATATGTCGAGACAATATTGCAAAGGTTTAATATGCAGGAATGTAAATTGATCAAGGTCCCTATTCATGTTGGTGTAAAGTTATATGTGGATCAGTGTCCCAAGACACAGTAAGAGGAGGAGGGCATGTCTTGTGTTCCGTATGTGATTGCAGTTGGTAGTTTGATGTATGCAATGGCCTGTACTAGACTGGACATTACACATGCAGTGGGAGTTTTGAGCAGGTATATGTTAAAACCAAGGAAGGAGCATTGGACAACAGTAAAAAGGGTTTTCAGGTATTTGTGTGGCACTGCTAGCTATGGATTGTGTTACCAAGGAAGACCAGGACTGGATAGAGTTTGGACATACATGGATTTGTGGATGCATACTCAGATGGAGATCTGGATCGTAGGAGATCTACAAGCGAGTATGTGTTTAACCTGTTTGGAGGAGCAATCAGTTGGATGAGAAAAAGACAGGTTGTAGTGGCACTTTCAACTACATAAGTTGAATACATGGAAACCACTGATGCACATAAGGAAGAAATATGGTTACAAATATTGTGTTTAGGTATTGGGTTGGTACAACAAGCTATAAGGATAGATTGTGACAATCAGAGTGCAATTTTGTTGGCGAAGAACCCGACTTATCATTCAAAGACAAAGCATATTGATATTCAATATCACTTTGTGAGAGACATGGTTGAAGAAAAGAAAGTGTTGTTGATGAAGGTGGACACTTTGAAGAATGTTGCAGATTCATTAACAAAATATGTGATCACTGAGAAGTTCTCTTGGTGTAGAAGATCCATGGGCATTGTTGCACTGGATTATTGACTATGTAACCATGTAACCCCCTGCATGCAAAGAAAACAACAAGTGGGATAATGTTGGGTATGTGTTATATTATTTGCATGACTAGGTCTTATATGTGTTATAATATTTTCCTCGAGAAATGTGTCGCATTTTTTACCTTGTTTTTCATGTCTATTGTTGGGCGATTTTTTGGCACATGGTTTTTGCCGATGGTTTTCTATTTTCGGTTAAGGAATTAGGGTTGTTGACTAATCCAGTTCATTGGGTTAGGGTTTTGGATGTTGTTGGATCCTATATGTCTATTGTATTGTAAACAATCTATCACAATGAATGAATATAGAATATGTTGGTTTTCTTAGTTTGGGTTTTCAGGGGAAAAATCTCTATGTAATGTGTGTATTTTCCATTGTATCTTTGTTGTTCTTTTATTGAAAATCTGTTTGCAGTAAAATATTGTACAAGGTTAAAATCTACACACGGTATTTCATAACAAGATGTTGCTCAGAGTCTTTGATACCCATCTTGGTGCGCAAGGTATAGAAGGTATTCGTGAACTCTTGCATTGCTTGGCCCCTCTCTTTCCATAGTGTGGTCCATCTCATGTATTGGTTGTCATAGTTTCCAACAGGGTAATATTGTTCCTTGACCGCATATATTCCATAATCATATGTGGAAATTTTCTCCCAGTAAGTTTCCCACCAATGTTTGACATGGGGGAGAGCTTTAAGGAGTGCGATGGTGATCTTTTCCGCGTCGAAAATATTTTGAACAGAGAAATAACCTTCTAGCATATTAACCATTTTTCTAGGGAATCTGCATCTATTTGTATTCAAATATGAGAATATCTAAATTAACTTGTACCTTGAAAGGCAAGGTGCCTCCAAAGTGGTCGCTTGATGAATATGCACCAGTTGTTATCAGCATGCATTGAAGGATGTGGGAAAAATTATCCATCATTTCGTCCCTTTGTCACGTGAGAGCTTGCTCAAGCAACAAATTAATATAATCATCTACTTTGTAATTTTTATTTTATTCCGCCATGGAGATTTTCTTGGGCATGAGAGAATGATTTTCCTCAAGAGATACAAGCTCGATACCCAACTTTCTATACTCGGACCTCGTCGGGGACATGCACTGAAAAAATGATCAAGACCATCCTGCTCTGATACCACTGATCCAGATTATTTTCAGCACAAAACGAGAGTAGAGCTATAATAAAGAAATGTGAATAGATATATCATATATACACTAATACAACATAAATCAATGTATCAGATATATAAACACAGAGATACAGTAATACACAATTTCCATTAAAGAGTGAAATGTACAGACTGTAAAATTACAGAGTGAAGGACTCGCTAGAATGGTGGTAGCTTATCTCTGAGAAGAGATGTGATGGATATGATAATTCGCAACAATATGATTACAATGAGGCTCTAAAAACCTTTTTAACATAAATAAAATCCAAAACCCTATCCCCGAAAGATGAAAAACCAACAGTTTTGTGGACCCTGTTTTGGGTAGTTTGGTGTATCAACTTCCCGAGGGCGTAACTTTGGCATGTGATATTTGTTTGGGGAGAACTATAGCTTGTTGGAAAGGTATCATCGATTAGATTCATTGTGGGTGATCAATTAGGTCCTTTGGTTAACTTTGAGGTGCTCGATCCAGAAAAAACTTCATTTAGGCCCTCAAAATGGCCCCGAAAGTTTAGGAACTGAAAAACTGCTAAAAATAGTAAATTGCTAGAAGACTGTTTTGATCCAGTTGGAATAGGTGGGTGGCCACCAATATCCACCTAGATCATATTTTTCATAGAGAGAGGCATCCACTGCAAAGCGACTAGGATAGATTGAGGATATGATATGTTGTATCTATTGTAAACGTAGTGCATAGGCTTGAGGTGATTACTGCATGAAAAATAATATAGAAGCCAGTTTTTGTGGACGTAGCCAAAGGATTGGGTGAACCACATTAAATCATGTGTATAAATGTGTCCATTGATGTGGTTTTTCATGGATTTTTCGGTTATGCATGATTAGTATAGATCTTTTTACTATATGATTGATGTGTAGTAATAATGAATGATACAATGGGTTACTTACATTGCACTCTATGTTAGATGAGTTCTACACAATAGTGTTTGTTAACTAATCAAAGGATATGAATAAAGATATTGCGCACAGGGTGGATAAATAGTAATGGATACAATGATATCCTCACATCCCCTCATCCTTGCAAAAACTTGGTTCCTACAGCCCAGTAGATACCTCGGGTGAGACTTCACTTGCAAGTAAGTGATGTTGAAAGGGTCAATATATGAAGGGTTTTGTTGGTTAAATAAATTGAACCTATGTTCTTATAACTGCATGCCAACACACACATATTTAACCTACATTCAATCAATGATTATGTTAATATGAGGCACCACTCCCTCCATTACAATAAGATCCTAGAATGTTCGGATTTATATGTTTGTTGTTTTCACAATGCACCCACACAACATTTCCCACAAATGAAGAGGGATAAGTAAAACAATCACACATATATATGTCACAATCAATGAACCATTATGTTAATAAGAGACACCATTCCTTCCATTGGAATAAATATCATGGTATGGTGGGACAACACATCTCACGAAGGAGGAGGGGAGATGCAAAACAAACACACATTTTTCTCTCTTGATGAATCAACCATTATGTTAATAAAATAAACCGCTCCCACCATAGTAAGTTGGACTTATGTGTCCCTTGTTTTCACACACTCACACCAACACAACATGTCCCACAAAAGAGGAGGGAGAAGTGGAACAAGCACACATA
>SNQJ01S0019081.1:71369-88852 GCA_010110895.2 Picea sitchensis
ATGATTCATTTTCTTTGCATATATCTAAAACAAAATACAAATCTTATTGATGTCTTTTGGAAAAATTTCCCAAATATTTCTACTACAATATATCCTATAAAAGATACCTAAGACACGGATCACTTTAAAAAACATAAGCTAAAGGAAGTTGTTATGACTTGCTTCCAGGATTGTATCAGTATGTGTTGGCTCCTATTCTCTAATGTAAATAGCTTCTATTATTTGTATTACTATGCCATCATCCTTGTTTTCACCTTGTTATGACATCCTCTAATTAGTGGCCATCGAATGTGCTTCTCTATTAAGATTCTCCACCAGATTTTTGAAGACATTGCACTTTGTCTCAAGGATGGGAAATTGTTCTTTGACTTGCAACAATGTGTTCATAATTTATGCAATGCATTGTTTCTCATATTCACTGAACTTGGTAATGAGAGTTGCAATGGAATCTTTGTTACCCTGCACCATGTCTTCATATGTCCTTAAAATACTCCTTAATTCAAGTAAATCTCAGTGGTCCATATTGTTAAATTGATTTTCTATGAGTGAGACAAAGAATTGGAAAACCCCAAGTTTAGGTCGAAATGGTATAAAGGAAACTTGACACAACTCCCAAAAGCATTGTCTCTATTAGCGAACAATCGATATTTTTAAACGCAACCTGCAAAGAGGATGAGGAGGAATACACTCTCTACACTCTTTCCCTAGAACTAGGAAACAAGTCCGCATTCCCAAAAATGGAGGATAAATGTTGGAATATCAAACACTACTTTGCTAATAACCGAAATCAAAAAACAAAGAGTGAACTGGATGACAAAATTGTTGATTTCTTGTCTAATAACTAAGGTTGGTTTCATGAAGAGGCCAATTAAACATTAAACCCCACTTACAGAGAGAAAAGACCAAAGCTTTACACCTAGAGCTCCAATCCTAAAAAATTCAAATTTACAACCGAGATAACCATAACCAAGGAGAAAAAAGATGTTAGCAACCAACTTCTAAGCACTATGTAAACTCAACAAAAGAAGAACAAATAGGGTGGAATCCAAATGAACTACCAACCTTAAGAGTGTTGTTGAATTTGTGCAAAAATTGGTGTCTTCCTCCCACTAGATTGAGGTTGAACTAGCCATTGTCTCACCTTGCTCACAGTAAACCAATAAACCATTATATTACTAAGATACACCTCTCTATTTTCATACAGATCATGTCATGTTGGGATTGATATGTTTGTTCTTTTCACACACACACACACATAATACATCAAAGGAGGAGAGAGACCCAAACAAGCATACATATTTATCCCACAACTAATCAACCATTATATTAATAAGAGGTACAAGAGATCGAACAATCATGACCATTAAAATCACAGCCAATCAACTATTATGTTAACAAGAGGCACCACTCCCTTCATTGACATAAAATCCACCCTTGAGCTATTGAGAGTTATCAAATCCCTTCAAGCACAAATACTTTTTTAGACTCTAAAACTTTGTGCAAAGGTTTACACCTCAAAGGATTTGATCCCTCTTACACTTGATAAGTAAAAGGATAAAGCAAATCTTAGATGATCATTATTACTCTTATTCTTGGTCGAACTGGGGACTCATTACTCTTATGCAATGCATTGTTTCTGATATTCACTGAATTTGGTAATGAGAGTTACAATGGAAGCTTTGTTACCCTGCACGATGTCTTCATATGTCCTTAAAATCCTCCTTAATTCAAGTAAATCTCAGTGGTCCATATTGTTAAATTGATTTTCTATGAGTGACACAAAGAATTAGAAAACCCCAAGCTTAGGTCGAAATGGTATAAAGGAAACTTGACACAACACCCAAAAGCATTGTCTCTATTAGCGAACAATCGATATTTTTAAATGCAACCTGCAAAAAGGATGAGGAGGAATACATTATCTACACTCTTTCCCTAGAACTAGGAAACAAGTCCACGTTCCCAAAAACGGAGGATAAATGTTGGAATATCAAACACTACCTGGCTAATAACCGAAATCAACAAACAAAGAGTGAATTGGATGACAAAATTGTTGATTTATTGTCTAAGAACTAAGGTTGGTTTCATGAAGAGGCCAATTAAACATTAAAACCCACTTCCAAAGAGAAAAGACCAAAGCTTTACACCTAAAGCTCCAGTCCTAAAAAATTCAAATTTTCAACCGAGATAACCATAACCAAGGAGAAAAAATATGTTAGCAACCAACTTATAAGCACTATGTAAACTCAACAAAACAAGAACAAATAGGGTGGAATCCAAACCAACTACCAACCTTAAGAGTGTTGTTGAATTTGTGCAGAAATTGACGTCTGCCTCCCACTGGATTGAGGTTGAACTAGTCATTGTCCCACCTTGCTTACAGTAAACCAATCAACCATTATATTACTAAGATACACCTCTCTATTTGCATACAGATTGTGGCATGTTGGGATTGATATGTTTGTTTTTTTCACACACACACACCCACATAATACATCAAAGGAGGAGAGAGACCCAAACAAGCATACATATTTATCCCACAAATAATCAACCATTATGTTAATAAGAGGTATAAGAGATTGAAAAATCATGACCATTAAACTCACAACCAATAAACTATTATGTTAACAAGAGGCACTACTCCCTTCATTGATATAAAAGCCACACTTGAGCTATTGAGAGTTATCAAATCCCTTCGAGAGCAAGTATTTTTTTAGACTCTAAAAATTTGTGCAAAGGCTTACACCTCAAAGGATTTGATCCCTCTTACACTTTATAAGTAAAAGGTTAAATCATATCTTAGATGATCATTATTACTCTTATTCTTGGTCGAAGTGGGGACTCATTTAACTCTTATGCAATGCATTGTTTCTCATATTCACTGAATTTGGTAATGAGAGTTACAATGGAAGCTTTGTTACCCTGCACCATGTCTTCGTATGTCCTTAAAATCATCCTTTATTCAAGTAAATCTCAGTGGTCCATATTTTTAAATTGATTTTCTACGTGTGAGACAAAGAATTGGCAAACCCCAAGCTTAGGTGGAAATGGTATAAAGGAAACTTGACACAACTCCCAAAAGCATTGTCTCTATTATGAACAATCGATATTTTTAAATGCAACCTGCAAAGAGGATGAGGAGGATTACACTCTCCACACTCTTTCCCTAGAACTAGGAAGCAAGTTCACATTCCCAAAAATGGAGGATAAATGTTAGAATATCAAACACTACCTGGCTAATAATTGAAATCAAAAAACAAAGAGTGAACTGGATGAAAAAATTGTTGATTTCTTGTCTAAGAACTAAGGTTGGTTTCATGAAGAGGCCAATTAAACATTAAAGCCCACTTCCAGAGAGAAAAGACCAAAGCTTTACACCTAGAGCTCCAGTCCTGAAAAATTCAAATTCACAACCGAGAAAACCATAACCAAGGAGAAAAAAGATGTTAGCAACCAACTTCTAAGAACTATGTAAACTCAACAAAAGAAGAACAAATAGGGTGGAATCCAAACCAACTACCAACCTTAAGAGTGTTGTTGAATTTGTGCAGAAATTTACTTCTTCCTCCCACTAGATTGAGGTTGAACTAGCCATTGTCCCACCTTTCTCACAGTAAACCAATCAACCATTGTATTACTAAGATACACCTCTCTATTTTCATATATATCATGGCATGTTGGGATTGATATGTTTGTTGTTTTCACACACACACACCCACATAATACATCAAAGGAGGAGAGAGACCCAAACAAACATACATATTTATCCCACAACTAATCAACCATCATATTAATAAGAGGTACAAGAGATCGAACAATCATGACCATTAAACTCACATCCAATCAAATATTATGTTAACAAGAGGCACCACTCCCTTCATTGACATCAAACCCACCCTTGATCTATTGAGAATTATCAAATCCCTTCAAGCGCAAATATTTTTTTAGACTCTAAAACTTTGTGCAAAGGTTTACACCTTAAAGGATTTGATCCCTCTTACACTTGATAATTAAAAGGTTAAAGCATATCTTAGATGATCATTATTACTCTTATTCTTGGTCAAAGTGGGGACTCATTACTCTTATGCAATGCATTGTTTCTCATATTCACTGAATTTGGTAATGAGAGTTAAAATGGAATCTTTGTTACCCTGCACCATGTCTTCATATGTCCTTAAAATCCTCCTTTATTCAAGTAAATCTCACTGGTCCATATTTTTAAATTGATTTGATATGAGTGAGACAAAGAATTGAAAAACCCCAAGCTTAGGTCGAAATGGTATAAAGGAAGCTTGACACAACTCCCAAAAGCATTGTCTCTATTAGAAAACAATCGATATTTTTAAATGAAACCTGAAAAGAGGATGAGGAGGAATACACTCTCTACACTCTTTCCATAGAACTAGGAAACACGTCCACATTCCCAAAAATGGAGGATAAATGCTGGAATATCAAACACTACCTGGCTAATAACTAAAATCAACAAACAAAGAGTGAACTGGATGAAAAAATTGTTGATTTCTTGTCTAAGAACTAAGGTTGGTTTCATGAAGAGGCCAATTAAACATTAAAACCCACTTCCAGAGAGAAAATACCAAAGCTTTACACCTAGAGGTCCAGTGCTCAAAAATTCAAATTTACAACCGAGATAACCATAACCAAGGAGAAAAAATATGTTAGCAACCAACTTCTAAGCACTATGTAAACTCAACAAAACAAGAACAAATAGGGTGGAATCCAAACCAACTACCAACCTGAAGAGTGTTGTTGAATTTGTGCATAAATTTACATCTTCCTCCCAGTGGATTGAGGTTGAACTAACCATTGTCTCACCTTGCTCACAGTAAACCAATAAACCATTATATTACTAAGATACACCTCTCTATTTTCATACAGATCATGGCATGTTGGGATTGATATGTTTGTTGTTTACACACACCCACACACCCACATAATACATCAAAGGAGGAGAGAGACCCAAACAAGCATACATATTTATCCCACAACTAATCAACAATTATATTAATAAGAGGTACAAGAGATTGAACAATCATGACCATTAAACTCACAACCAATCAACTATTATGTTAACAAGAGGCACCACTCCCTTCATTGACATAAAATCCACCCTTTATCTATTGAGAGTTATCAAATCCTTTCAAGCGCAAATATTTTTTTAGACTCTAAAAATTTGTGTAAAGGTTTACACCTCAAAGGATTTGATCCCTCTTACACTTGATAACTAAAAGGTTAAAGCAGATATTAGATCATCATTATTACTCTTATTCTTGCTCAAAGTGGGGACTCGTTACTCTTATGAAATGCATTGATTCTAATATTCATTGAATTTGGTAATGAGTGTTACAAGGGAAGATCTATTACCCTGCACCATGTCTTCATATGTCCTTAAAATCCTCCTTAATTCAAGTAAATCTAAGTGGTCCATATTGTTAAATTGATTTTCTATGAGTGAGACAAAGAATTGGAAAACCCCAAGCTTATGTCGAAATGGTATAAAGGAAACTTGACACAACTCCCAAAAGCATTGTCTCTATTAGCGAACAATCAATATTTTTAAACGCATCCTGCAAAGAGCATGAGGATGAATACACTCTCTACACTCTTTCCCTAGAACTAGGAAACAAGTTCACATTCCCAAAAATGGAGGATAAATGTTGGAATATCAAACACTCCCTAGCTAATAACCGAAATCAACAAACAAAGAGTGAACTGGATGACAAAATTGTTGATTTCTTGTCTAAGAACTAAGGTTGGTTTCATGAAGAGGCCAATTATGTTGGAATATCAAACACTCCCTGGCTAATAACTGAAATCAAAAAACAAAGAGTGAACTGGATGAAAACATTGTTGATTTCTTGTCTAAGAACTAAGGTTGGTTTCATGAAGAGGCCAATTAAACATTAAAACCCACTTCCAAAGAGAAAAGACCAAAGCTTTACACCTAGACCCCTTGTCTTCAAAAATTCAAATTTACAACTACGATAACCATAACCAATGAGAAAAAATATGTTAGCAACCAACTCCTAAGCACTATGTAAACTCAATAAAATAAGAACAAATAGGGTGGAATCCAAACCAACTACCAACCTTAAGAGTGTTGTTGAATTTCTGCATAAATTCACGTCTTCCTCCCACCGGATTGAGGTTGAACTAGCCATTGTCCCACCTTGCTCATAGTAAACCAATTAACCATTATATTACTAAGATACACCTCTTTGTTTGCATATAGATCATGGCATGTTGGGATTGATATGTTTCTTGTTTTCACACACACACAGCCACATAATACATCAAAGGAGGAGAGAGACCCAAACAAGCATACATATTTATCCCACAAATAATCAACCATTATATTAATAAGAGGTACAAGAGATTGAATAATCATGACCATTAAACTCACAGCCAATCAAATATTATGTTAACAAGAGGCACCACTTCCTTCATTGACTTAAAATCCACCCTTGAGCTATTGAGAATTATCAAATCCCTTCAAGCGCAAATATTGTTTTAGACTCTAAAAAATTGTGCAAAGGTTTACACCTCAAACAATTTTATCCCTCTTACACTTGATAAGTAAAAGGTTAAATAAGATATTAGATGGTCATTATTACCCTTATTATTGGTCGAAGTGGGGACTCATTACTCTTATGCAATGCATTGTTTCTCATATTCATTGAATTTGGTAATGGGAGTTACAATGGAAGCTCTATTACCCTGCACCATGTCTTCATATGTCCTTAAAATCCTCCTTAATTCAAGTAAATCTCAGTGGTCGATATTGTTAAATTGATTTTCTATGAGTGAGACAAATAATTGGCGAACCCTAAGCTTAGGTCGAAATGGTATAAAGGAAACTTGACACAACTCCCAAAAGCATTGTCTCTATTAGCGAACAATTGATATTTTTAAATGCAACCTGCAAAGAGGATGAGGAGGAATACACTCTCTATACTCTTTCCCTAGAACTAGGAAACAAGTCCACATTCCCAAAAATGAAGGATAAATGTTGGAATATCAAACACTACCTGGCTAATAATTGAAATCAACAAACAAAGAGTGAACTAGATGACAAAATTGTTGATTTCTTGTCTAAGAACTAAGATTGGTTTCATGAAGAGGCCAATTAAACATTAAAACCCACTTCTAGAGAGAAAAGACCAAAGCTTTACACCTAGATCTCCAGTCCTAAAAAATTCAAATTTACAACCGAGATAACCATAACCAAGGAGAAAAAAGATGTTAGCAACCAACTTCTAAGAAATATGTAAACTCAACAAAAGAAGAACAAATAGGGTGGAATCCAAACCAACTACCAACCTTAAGAGTGTTGTTGAATTTGTGCAGAAATTCACGTCTTCCTCCCACTGGATTGAGGTTAAACTAGCCATTGTCCCACCTTGCTCACAGTAAACCAATCAACCATTATATTACTAAGATACACCTCTCTATTTGCATACAGATCATGCCATAGTTGGGATTGATATGTTTGTTGTTTTCACACACACACCCACATAATACATCAAAGGAGGAAAGAGACCCAAACAAACATACATATTTATCCCACAACTAATCAACCATTATATTAATAAGAGTTACAAGAGATCAAACAATCATGACCATTAAACTCACATCCAATCAACTATTATGTTAACAAGAGGCACCACTCCCTTCATTGACATAAAAGCCACCCTTGAGCTATTGAGAGTTATCAAATCCCTTCAAGCACAAATATTTTTTTAGACTCTAAATTTTTTTGCAAAGGTTTACACCTGAAAGGATTTGATCCCTCTTACACTTGATAAGTAAAAGGTTAAAGAAGATCTTAGATGATCATTATTACTCTTCTTCTTGGTCGAAGTGGGGACTCATTACTCTTATTCAATGCATTGTTTCTCATATTCACTGAATTTTGTAATGAGAGTTATAATAAAAGCTCTGTTACCCTGCACCATGTCTTCATATGTCCTTAAAATCCTACTTTATTCAAGTAAATCTCAGTGGTGCATACTGTTAAATTGATTTTCTATGAGTGAGACAAAGAAATGGCAAACCCCAAGGTTAGGTTGAAATGGTATAAAGGAAACTTGACACAACTCCCAAAAGAATTATATCTATTAGCGAACAATTGATATTTTTAAATGCAACCTGCAAAGAGGACGAGGAGGAATACATTCTCTACACTCTTTCCTTAGAACTAGGAAACAAGTCCACATTCCCAAAAATGGAGGATAAATGTTGGAATATCAAACACTACTTGGCTAATAACCGAAATCGACAAACAAAGAGTGAATTGGATGACAAAATTATTGATTTCTTGTCTAAGAACTAAGGTTGGTTTCATGAAGAGGCCAATTAAACATTAAAACCCATTTCCATAGAAAAAAGACCAAAGCTTTACACCTAGATCTCCAGTCCTCAAAAATTCAAATTTACAACTGAGATAACCATAACCAAGGAGAAAAAAGATGTTAGCAACCAACTTCTAAGCATTGTGTAAACTCAACAAAAGAAGAACAAATAGGGTGGAATCCAAACCAACAACCAACCTTAAGAGTGTTGTTGAATTTGTGATGAAATTCACATCTTCCTCCCACTAGATTGAGGTTAAACTAGCCATTGTCCCAGCTTGCTCACAGTAAACTAATCACCCATTATATTACTAAGATACACCTCTCTATTTTCATACAAATCATGGCATATTGTGATTGATATGTTTGTTTTTTTCACACACACACCCACATAATACATCAAAGGAGGAGAGAGAGACCCAAACAAACATACATATTTATCCCACAACTAATCAACCATTATATTAATAAGAGGTACAAGAGATCAAACAATCATGACCATTAAACTCACAACCAATCAACTATTATGTTAACAAGAGGCACCACTCCCTTCATTGACATAAAATCCACCCTTGAGCTATTGAGAATTATCAAATCCCTTCAAGAGAAAATATTTTTTTAGACTCTAAAAATTTGTGCAAATGTTTACCTCAAAGGATTTGATCCCTCTTAAACTTGATAAGTAAAAGGTTAAAGTAGATCTTAGTTGATCATTATTACTCTTATTCTTGGTCGAAGTGGGGACTCATTACTCTTATGCAATGCATTATTTCTCATATTCACTAAATTTGGTAATGAGAGTTACAATGGAAGATTTGTTACCCTGCACCATGTCTTCATATGTCCTTAAAATTATCCTTAATTCAAGTAAATCTCAGTGGTCCATATTGTTAAATTGATTTTCTATGAGTGAAACAAAGAATTGGAAAACCCCAAGCTTAGGTCGAAATGGTATAAAGGAAACTTGACACAACTCCCAAAAGCATTGTCTCTATTAGCAAACAATCGATATTTTTAAACGTAACTTGCAAAGAGGATGAGGAGGAATACACTCACTACACTCTTTCCCTAGAACTGGGAAACAAGTCCACATTCCAAAAAATGGAGGATAAATGTTGGAATATCAAACACTTCCTGGGTAATAACTGAAATCAACAAACAAAGAGTGAATTGGATGACAAAACTGTTGATTTCATGTCTAAGAACTAAGGTTGGTTTCATGAAGAGGCCAATTAAACATTAAAACCCACTTCCAGAGAGAAAAGACCAAATCTTTACACCTGGAGCTCCAGTCCTCAAAAATTCAAATTTACAACCGAGATAACCATAACCAAGGAGAAAAGCAATGTTAGCAACCAACTTATAAGAACTATGTAAACTCAACAAAAGAAGAACAAATAGGGTGGAATCCAAACCAACTACCAACCTTAAGAGTGTTGTTGAATTTGTGCAGAAATTCACGTCTTCCTCCCACTAGATTGAGGTTGAACCAGCCAGTGTCCCACCTTTCTCACAGTAAACCAATCAACCATTATATTACTAAGATACACCTCTCTATTTGCATACATATTATGGCATGTTGGGATTGATATGTTTGTTGTTTTCACACACACACACCCACATAATACATCAAAGGAGGAGAGATACCCAAACAAGCATACATATTTATCCCACAACTAATCAACCATTATATTAATAACATGTACAAGAGATCGAACAATCATGACCATTAAAATCACAACCAACCAACTATTATGTTAACAAGAGGCACCACTCCCTTCATTGACATAAAATCCACCCTTGAGTTATTGAGAGTTATCAAATCCATTCAAGCGCAAATATTGTTTTAGACTCTAAAAATTTATGCAAAGGTTTACACCTCAAAGGATTTGATCCCTCTTACACTTGATAAGTAAAAGTTTAAAGCAGATCTTAGATGATCATTATTACTCTTATTCTTGGTCGAAGTGAGGACTCATTTCCCCAAAACCTTACTAACCCATTATTGGAATCTATTTGTGTTTTTCAATACTATGTTTTGATATTAAAGTTATGAATTATCACTCTTTTAACATATTACTCATGAGACTCTTAAAAAAATATGTAACAACACTATTCATTAAAAATTAAAAATTTCAATCATATTATATATATATATAGAGAGAGAGAGAGAGAGAGAGAGAGAGAGAGAGAGAGAGAGAGAGAAACTTTATATCCAACAAAAATGAATATACAAAAGGTTGCTCTTAGTTCTGCACTTTTGCATTCTAACAATCCTTCAACATATCATCATTTCACAAACATAAGTGTGCAGGAGTAAACAAAAAATAACTTTAGACTATCAATGGGAAGTAAGATTTTCAAAAATAGTTTCCCCCTAAAAAAGAGATTAAAGAAGAAAAGACATCTCATCACAGAAACGCCCATTATAGAATTCATGGAAGACAAAGCCACCATACTCAAGTGTCGACGCATCCTTGGACAAAAGATCCACTTTTTTGTTCAATTATTTATAAATATGCCTGCATGAACACCACTCGATCTCATCAATAAGTGCTCTTCCTTGACGCAACAAGGACTGGAAGCACACCACCTCTACTTGTAACTTTATATTTACCCATTCAACCACAACCTGCAATTTTTCCAAGATCTGAACCTTTCTCTACCAAACGGAATTAACTAGATGAAGAGCCCATAGTGCCAGGAATTCCTCCTTCATCTTCAAACCATTCCCTCATGCATAATGGATTTTATAGAAATGATTACTTGATGTAAACAACAACACCCCCACGGTGCATCTCGGGGGATAATATTGACTCGCCCATTCGAAATAGCCCCATCGAACCCCTTCAAGAATCTCTAGAATAATTGAATGTCTAATTTTATCCTTTTTAAGCTCATTTTTGAACTCCCCTGCCATTTTTAGAGCCAGACTAGCGACTTTCATTGGGGGGGTCAACTTATCTTGAAAAATACAACTTCTTTCCCACCAAAAAAGTTATACAAATATTCATGGTAGAGAATAGAAGTCTCTTACCACGACTTCGTATTTCCATGACAAGATCCAATCCTCTAAACAATCCCCCTTAATACAGACAGAGATTTTAAAATGGTATGAAACCAACTTCCAAACCTAGAATGCAAAGGAGCAACTATCGAATAGATGAGTTGTTGATTCTTCTTCAAACCTACAAAGAGCACATCAATTCATCCCATTCCATCCTCTTTTCAAGCCGATTTCCAAGTTAATAATTTACCTTTCGAGTCCATCCATAACACAAATTTCATTTTGAGCGGGGAAGTCAACTTCCATAGAGGTATCCACCACCACTTTTTCATACAATCGAAGGACCCTTATGCCAAAGCAAGGTATCCTAATTTTTCCATCTAAGGACATGAATTAGAATTTTTTGACCAAACCATCGAATCTTCGTCCTCCTCCCACAAACAAATGAAATTGGATCTTAGTCTACCTATGAACTTGGTCCACTCTTCCTTCAATCCCCCATCGAGATTCAACTCATTT
Source organism: Picea sitchensis (assembly GCA_010110895.2). Taxonomy (NCBI): domain Eukaryota; kingdom Viridiplantae; phylum Streptophyta; class Pinopsida; order Pinales; family Pinaceae; genus Picea; species Picea sitchensis. Next base: position 83,262 of record SNQJ01S0019081.1, read on the forward strand.
TTTCAAAACCATTTTGATCACCCTATAACATTCACACCTTGGGAGACAACATCCCGAAGATGGAAAATGCCTAAGGAGTTTAGTTTTTCAACCAACTCCTCCAAAAAATTTCATCAAACTTCTAATCCTTCCCATGGTTCTTCTCCAATCCTGATTTCCCTCCCGTATTCAAATTTCCACACCATCTAATCACCAATTATAGGAAGAGCATCAACCAATTATTCCAACCTATCGAGTTATTGGACACTGGTTTCTTGGGCACTCTAAACCATTCTTCAAATGACTTTCCTGCCAAATAATTTTGAAGTCATAACTCTTCCCCACAATGACTGGTTATGAATGATCCTCCACAAGGTTTTTTCAGCCAGCGCCCACCCAAACCAAACTATTTTTTCATTCCCTAGCCACCATACTCCTTTGGCATTGACAACCTCAACCAACTTACTATAGGAATTCCATCAACCCCTTTCTTCCTTGACCAAAAAAATGGAAACAAGATTTTATGGTTTTCAATAGAATCCCTTTAGTGATTTTTTCTATAGTGACCCAGTAGACTAAGATACTACACAGTACATAATTTATTAATACCATACACCCCCTCTAAAAATCCATCTATTGACCCAAAGATCAATGTGGGATTGTATCTTTTTAAATAATCGTAGCCAGTCATTGTACACATAAGCATTCGGGTTTAGCTCAAAACCTGGGCATTTCAAGCCTTCATCCATATCTGATCTAGCAAAGGGAAGCAAAGTTGATAAGGATTCCAATGTTTCCCCATCCAAAGAATGCACTCTTAAAGAAGACTTTGACACATTTATTTCCATTCATATAGCCAAGCAAAATAAAGCCAAGATATATTTTATAACAAGAAATTCACGCTGAGAACTTGCACCAAAGAGCATAACATCATCAATGAAAAGTAGATGAGACAACAATGTGGACTGGAAATTTTGTATTCCTTTGAGTATCCCACTCCTCTTGTGTAACATCCCCACTATAATTCCCAATTTAATTAATGCATAATGTAGATATGAATGTGGCTATGTCTAAGCGATGCAATATCTGAAATGTATTTTTTTTTATTTTAATGAATATAATGTGATACTAGATACTGAAAATATGGATAGAGATGGGGGTTGATTAATCCACATGAGAGGAGGAATTCTTGAGGAGTGTCTAAGAGGAACACGAGGAGGGGAATCGATTATGGGTATTAATTCAACCCATATTTCTGAATTTTTATTATCATTTGGGGAAACCTTCTATTTATGTTTGAGTGTATGAGAGCCCAATCATCAAACTCATGTAAGAGGGTGGATGTTAGAGTCACATCCCATATTTATTCGAAGCATGGGGTTGAAGCACAATCAACATTGGGCAAAGTGAGCAGTCAACTATCTTGGGAAAATAGAGGAAATTTGTATGGGGGGATTAGGCATATTTTCACATTTAGTTTTTGGCATGAACATCGAGGGAGGGTAGGGAAAAAGAGCACCATGGCTAGATAAAGAAGGATGGGAAAATTCTGGAGCATGCTAGAGTGTTTTTGGAGCATTCTGGAGCTAAATATTGAAGATCTAGGTTGTCAAGCATGAAGATTGAACTCTTGTGTGAGTTACACTATAACAACAAGTGTTGTTGTTGTTTGCTTGGTGGTTTTTTCTTGCAATGAGTTCCCTTGAGTTCGCAATAGAGAGATTCCTAGTTACCTGTGCTAGAGAGACCCTGATAAATGAATGGGGCAACCAATGGATTGAGGGAAGTAAAGGAGTATATTCCTTGGGTTAGGTAGGTTGAGAGGAAGAGAGCTGGAGGAAATTCAGGATAGTTGTAGGAGAATAGCAGTGTGTTGTGTGATAGAGAGATATAAGTGGACTATGAGAGGAACCCTCTTTTGTGGATTCCTAGCCCCAACTCAGGGGTGACTTTCTATTGATATATGGAATAACAAGTTTATGGTTGGGTGGAACATCCTTCCCAAGCAGTTGGTTGCACAAGTGTTTTAAAAAATAAGTGTTTATTTATTTTCTGAGTTTAATTGTTGTCATTAACTCTGTGTATGTGAATGGTTTATTTTCTATTGTGAATGAATTTATTGGTTGAATTCATGTTAATTTATAATGTTATACATGCATTTCATTATGGGTATCAAAATGTAGTTAAATATGTGAATAAATCATAGCTAGTAAGCTACAGGAAATGAACTAGCATAATTTTTTCAATTTTGTGACTACTTTCCACAATAAATGTTCCTCGGTTAAGCTGGGGGATGTTACATTGATCCGTCGGATCTTTTAATGACTATTGTTGAGTTTTAATTTTGCATGCGTTAATTAACCATTTGAGAAACTTAGTGGAAGAATAAGGAAAGAAAAGGAATTATGACAGCCATATACACATTTGCAGATATGAAATGAAATAATAGACATCAAACCATAACACGCAGATTGATAACGGAGTTTAGCACAACTTTGCCTACGTCTCTGGGCCTTTGTCTCTGTGGGGGAGGCTTCTTTATTTATGTTAAAAAGCTCAAAAGTACATCGCAGTAGTGTCAATTGGCTACAAGAATGATCTGGTCATGTTCTTCCAGATCTCTAGAACCCTGCAAAGAAAACGGCACGCAAAACGGACGTCCGGAGCTCCCAGAAATGGCCCGACAGCGTCTGCTCCTCAATATCTTCCCTGCATAAAAATGGCTTTGGCTTGGCTTCCCTTCAGCATAACTCTGCTCTTTTATTTCCTTGATTGTCCTCCATAGCCTCAAACAGGCCTGGTTTATATAGATCTGAAGTTGGTTGTTCATCTCCAACTTCCTCCCAAAATTTGGGCTCCAAAAATGCCCAATATCTCCCAAAAATGGAGAAAATCAATTAAAAATAGGAAAAATATCAATGGAAAATCCCAAACTATATAAAAAAAACCCACTGCTGAATAAAATTAGGGCATTAGGCCCCTAGGCCTGGGCGCGCGCCCCCTTTTCACGGTCATATGGGCCATTTTGGCCAAGCGCTAACCCAAAGGCTAAGCGTTGGCCCCCTGTCCTCGCGCTAGCTCCTGGTTCGGTGGCGTTTGCATAGGCCCACGGGCCAATAGTTATATAACCACGTGCCCTTTTTGGTGGTAGAGCCCCAGTCCTGTGGGATCCGCCCGTGAACCGGGGGCTGGACCCTATCCACACACCATCGTGTTACCTCCGCGCCCGTAGCCATATGGGCGGTAATACAACCAAGGGTTGGGGCTAGGCCCCAGCCCTTCCCGCCTCCGACCAAACCTTTAACCAAATTCATATAAATTGTTTAGAATATGGTTTATAAGAACCAACAGGGGCCCGGGTGGTTAGCTCGGTCCTGCCAGTCCGTTTCCCGGAGGAAGGTCGGGGGTTCGACCCACGGTAAACCCATAAAATTTTATAAAACCATAAACCAACCACAGGGTGCCACGTGGCAGCCCATGAATGGGCCACGTGGCACCTCAACAACCAACTACAACTTGCCAAATGTCAATCACTGAATGGTCCACGTCATCTGCCACCTGTCAACCTGNACGTCATCTCGTGCCACCTGTCACCTTTACAGTGGTGACACGTGTCACCCTTGGATTGGTCCAGTTGTCTGCCCGTACACCATATCAGCCTACCACGTGTTGCCTCCTAGAGCTACCACATCATCTGTACGGACCGTACGGCCTATACAGTCAGCATGCCACGTGGCACTGTACGGACTGTATAGTCATCCCATTTTTTTGCATGTTTGCCTTTTTGGACAGAACACAATATCTTCCGCATACGGAGCCCGTTTGACAAAGTAAATATACCACCGGAATCAGGAAGATGAGACGAACGCAATGACATTGGTTTCGTCGGATTCTGAGCACTTTCATTTTTAAGCATTTTTAAGCCCTGTCAAGCTTCTGGATCCGATTCTGAATCATACATATTGGTATCAGAGCTAGTGGTTACAGTACTGGGCCTACAAGGGCATGCTACATGAAAACAAGAAGTTGTTGGATGGGATTTTTTTTTTGGGTGAAATTTGTTTGCTACATGATAATGTCGGAGGGATAATTCTTTTGGTTTAATGCTATCATGACTACCATGGAAACCATTATCAAGTGATTCCTCATGGACCTGGATTTCCATCGATCACTCATTTGATCAATTTGGGCATCAAAATCGGGAGTTATGCCTCATGGAATACCATTTCACAACAACCATCGATCTAGCCTCCGTGTGGAATCCTCGTCGTTAATCTGCGATCTAAGTTATTTATCCCACATGCATTGGGGAGGGTTTGCATAACCTATTTATAACCAACACTGAGTCATTAATTAATTTTTCATGAGGCATGGAGAGCCATGGAACCCTGCAAATCTTGTGTGTAATGTAACTTTCGAATGCCACCTCAGCCCCTCATTAAGTCATCAGTATACACAGTGAGTACCTAGTAATCCTTTGTACATGTCATTCGTCACCCTATGATAGGTCGTCTCACTACCATATGGCATTGGAACAATGGTGCTGAGGTCGAGACCACACACAAAAGTCATCAAAACATATCGAAAATTACTTGGGAAGAAGGGAGCATGGAGGTGTTCTCATCGATGGCCCGATGGTCGGTGGATCGATGATCATAGGAGGGATTGAATGTGTTCTCATCGGTGGACAATGTCAACCTCCTCGGTGGTTGGTGGTAGGTAGGGAGTTGGATGGAATATTGCGGGGGGGAAATGATTATCTATGGACTGGCCTGGGGTTGAATGGAAGTTTTGTGGGAAAAAAGGAGGCCTAGCGGCCCGGCCCAAAGTAGATTGGGAGTTCTGCGAGAAAATTAGTGGGTGGTGGCCCGATGGTCGGTGGTCTGGTGATCGAATTTTTTTAATCAGACCAAACTAGAGGCATATAGAAGTGAGGAGAGGGGGAAGCATTCCTTGGTGACCGAACACATGTCAGCACCACACCCATGCCATGTCAACCAATGATGTCACGTAAGCAAAACTAACCTACAATTTCAAAAAAAAAACCCAAGTTTGGAGCCATTTTATTATTTTGACCATAATTGGATCATATTAAATAAAATTGATATGAATATTCTAGGTTTTGTCCACAATGAGGAGAGATACAAAAGCGCCATAGAGGGCCATTTCCCATTTCTGGTTGGATTTGTTAGAAATTGCAAAATAGTGGTTTTTAAAGATCTAATAAAGGGCTAAGAAAAAGATCAATGGATTGGTTAAATGTTTTCCAATAGACATGAATGGACTCAACACAAAGGTAGATGTGAACATCACACCATTTGATTCATATTAATGTCTAGTTGGCATGGATTGGTTGGAAAAACACCATGTTGTCTTAGACTGTTACAACAAGACAATAACTTGCCTTGATGAGGGAGAGAAACAAAGAAAGATTCAAGGCATTTCGAGAGATGTAGTTGTTAGATGAATTTCACCCATGTAATTGAAAAAGAGTTTGAAAAAGGGATGCCAACTTTTTGTAGCCCATATGGAATAGGCTTCTAGAGATAAAGTGGCAAGTATTGAAGACCATCTAGTCTTGAGAGATTTTGAAGATGTTTTTGGGGAAATCC
>SNQJ01S0019082.1:8470-36669 GCA_010110895.2 Picea sitchensis
GATTTTAAATCTTGAATTTAATTTTGAAAGAACATAATGTAATGACTCAAAGTGAAATTATAGAACCACTCGTTATGATGCTTATCCCTATTTTATGATTCACGCTTCTTGACACTGCGTGTCATGAAGTTGTAAACTTAGTTTTAATTAACTTTGAGTCATTTTTGGATCTAAGATTCGCTTAATTAAATGTACCTATGTTCAAGACTATTTTTGGAGGATCTATATAAACTGAGATCACTCTCAAGAAACATGGTTATGATATATTATGTTATGCGATTTCTGATAATACAATTTTCTATGCGTTATATCATTTTCTATTAAATGACTTGAGTTTATTTTATGAATTATGGAGCATGAAGAATGAAACAATTATGCATGGAATAATTTGAGTAGCTATGGTTTCGTTTTAGTGCGATTTCACCTCTTGGTTGGGCCCGCCAACAAGTTCAATTCGCTTTCTTTTTTCCACAGTATAGATAATTTGTTTCTAGTTTTAGAATCTGCGTGTGAGTTAGTTTTAACTTGAAGTTGCTCTGCTAAATTCTAACTTAATCATTTTCGTTTGGTTCATTCCCAGTTTGAAATTATCTCAAAGATCATTGAATGTTAAAATGAGTTACTGTCAGTGTAGAATTTGAGGAATAAACCAACTGTTGATTGCACTCTCTCTTAAATAAGTTTAGCTTTTGCTCTGCTTTCTAGTTCCTAGTTTGATCATGATTTGAAGATAGTTAGAGTTTAGTTTTACTCTGTTTTGTTAGGGTAGCTTGCTTATGGTCTGGTTAAAGGAAGATTCCGATATTTGTAGGATAAAATAACACATTTATCAGTTTCACCTTTGTTAGATTTAGAACTGCTTGGTATTTAGATTAAATAAGAGGTTTTTGAAATGTTCTGTCTTTTATGGTTCAGATAGATGTTTTGATGATTAGATGTTTATTTAATGCTAGATAGCCTTGGGTGATTTCTTTAGATTAGGAATAGAAATACATTTGATTAACTTAGAATTGTTTTCATTTGATTAAATTAGACAAGATATGATCAGTTTTAAGATAATCATTAGGATTCAATTTATAAAATTAAGTTTATGATTTCTTCTCAGAATAACCTTTAGGTAGAAGTTAGAATCTTACCAACATATATAGTGTAGCAGCTCTAAGTTCACTTACCCTGGTTTGACAATTTAGTGTTTTCAGGTAATTAAAATCTTTAATACAATAACCTGACACTGCTCCCCTTGCTTGAACTCTCGTTGGGGATTCTCCCCCTTATTGAATTCCTTTGATCTTCCTATAAATAATATCTCCCCTTTTGAACAAGGGATATCAATATGATGTAATGCTGAAGATAAATCGCTCTTGCTCCCCCTATGACCATCCCTCCCCTTAGAATTATGCCTATGTGCTCTTTCTTCAAATATAGGGCTATGCATATGATAAATATCTCCTCCTAGAATCATGGGAAGAGGAATGAATCTCCCTATGGGTATGTCTCGCCCTATCTTCTCTCTAATATGAACAATATGGTACCACTACAATAGCTTCTGCTACAAATGCTACTGCTCAATCAGAACATAGAACAATACGATCCTTGGACCTGTCCATGCATAAACAATCATGCCAAAAGATATGTGAACAATGAACAAAACATCAATTATGTACCAAAAAGTGTGTGCACCATGCACAACACCCATGCAAAATAACCATGTACATCAACACCATAAAATGTGCCAAAAGATATCATCAATGGAATGTATCAACCATATGCCTCTACCAACATGTCAACCATGTGCATCTATAAACTTTCATATCACTCATGATATGTCTTTACCATGAACCAAGTGCCACAATCATGTATCTCAATCAATCATTTGTCTCATCATATCATCAAACATATACCATCTACGAGTGTACCAAAAATGTACATCAACATGTATCACTACTTGTACCAAGCAAGTATGTCAACCATGCATCAATACCACAACAAAATGAATCCTCGTGCATGTATGCCAAGTCCACCAAAAAAAATGTGCTAATCAAACTGCTAGTAGGTGCCTTTACCAATGTACTAGAAGTGTACCAATCATGCATCAACTATAGATCAAGCCATGACTCATCAATGATATACACATGATCACCTCATCAACTCACTAACTACATGTCCCAATATGTAGTTCAGCCATATGCCAAATGCATGCACCAAGATATCCAACAAGTACGCTTCCAATAATATAATATATATCAATGAAAATCAAAATATGTACCAGCCATGTACCCCAACAGATCATCCTCAATCCTCCATTCACTACAGAAAATACTAAGCATCCAATAATACATGTACTAGTAGTGTGTTTCAATAGATCAATAACATCTCTAGCTAGCATCATCATGATATATCACGTAACCAAGGTACCATAACTTCATTGTCATAACCAATGTTGTTCTTCAATAGAAAATGCCCCAATCCATACTCATGGGTTAGTGCCATGCATCCAAAATATCCGTTCATTATATATCATCACCATACATAATCCAATATGTAATCATGAAAACTTGTAGCAAACAATGTCAGAACCTGCAACAAACTATGTCATACCCTGCCTCACAGAGTTATATCATCACATCAAGATGCAACCCATTTGCATATCCTTTTTCCTTAGCCTTTACCACATATATGCATCATGCTGCACAGACAACTCACGTATGTACATGAACTATTCAAGGTCAGCCTGTGTATGTACGCGAATGTAACCATTGTCACCCGTGTATGCTTCAATAGATGACAGACTTGAGCCTCCCTTAAGGATTCCATTTTTCTTTGGTTTTTCAATCTTCTTCACCCACTTCTGAAGGTGACCCTACTTCTCATAACTTGAGCTCTGAGCTTCCATATTTTCAAAGATGTCTCCCTTACTTCATTCATTCTTCTAGTCATGCTATATGAAGTCCTCATCATGGACTTTCTTCTTGTGTTCCAACAATCCTGGGATTTGTGTCCAAATCCACTACAGCTGTATAATCTCATGTTGTGAAAATGAACAACAATGTGTCCTACCTGATCACATATCCAACACCTTATGGTGTTATGAAATCTTCCATTATTTATCCTTGCATAACATATGCATTCCAAATATTTGTGACCATATTTATCACATGAATAGCATTGACCATGAAAAACACTTTCATACCTTTTATTTGGTGTCCATCTTCTTTGAGGTGTAAGGATGTCTTCTTGATGTCTTCCTTGCTTTGTTCTTTTGAAACTTTCCTTCCCTTGTGTAGGTGGTTGACTTGCAACGTTATCTTCATCCTTTGAGAGTGAGGGACTTACCTCATGCTTCTTTGAGGTTCTTTCTTCAACATGTGTAGCTTCTCTCTTGTATCCAAGACCTGATTTATCATTTGGTGATCTTTGAATTTACAAGATTTCATTCAATATTTGTGAGTTATTCAAGAATTGTTTTGACTTCTCTACTTTCTTTCTAAGATAAACAACTTCATCTTCTAACTTATGACATGACTCTTCCTTTTCATTTACTTGGTACTTCAATAGTTCCTCTACCCTTTTGGCTTCTTCAATTTGGGTTTTGAGATGGACAATAATTTCAATACTTTTGTTAATCTCATCATCTACCTTCTTATCTTCTTTTTCATTCTTTAGTCTTGTGATCTCTTCTTCCTTTTCTTCTAATTGAGTCTTTTTACTCTCTTCTTGATCTTTGAGCATTTCCTTTAACTTCAAGATGTTCCTTTGACTCTTCTTAAGAAAATTTTAGTGTTATATGAAAGATAGCTATAGTCTATATAATAATGGCCATTGTTGTATTCATATAGACCCCTTTCAACTTTCTCTTTAAGATCCGATATTTTTTTGTCTACTTCTTCCATGGGATAACAATCAATTGATTCTATACAAACTATTTCTAGATTTTCTTCTTCACTTGTAGAGAAATATTCAACATCATCACAATTTGAATTATTTCAATCAAGGGTTTGTGAAGATTCTTTACCTTCATTTGAAATGTCTTCAAGATCTTCCTTTTTTTCAACATCATCACATGATTCTTTACCTTCATTTGAAGTTTCTTAAAGATCTTCCTTTTTGCCAACATCATAATATTTAGAAATAATGCAACCAAGAGTTTTTGGAGATTCTTTACCTTTATTGGAGTTGTCTTCAATATTTTCTTTCTTTCTTTGATATGTCTCCTCTAGCTTTAGCCATATATCCTTGGTGGAAGTGCATTGTCCCATGCTTTCTTTGATAGGACTTGAGATTCCACTAAGAATGGTTTTGAGAGACAATGTATCATTCTTCTTTCCTTCCCTTTGAGCTGCAAACTTTGACTTGTTCTTCAAGGAAACTAATCCACCAATGGTTGCCTTCCAAATACCCACTCCCATATCTTTCAAATGCACTCTCATTTCTATTCTCAAAGTAGAATAGTTTTCCTCATCAAGGATTGGAACTTCATATTCCATTTGTGTGTCCATAGATCTCCTCCAAGCCTGTTAAGGTTTATAGTGAAGGCATGATTTGATACCAATTGTTGGACACACCGATTACACTAAGAGGGGGAGGGGTGAACAATGTAGGGATCTTTTTCCCAACTTCCATTTCACAAATATCATTACTTAGCAATCACCATTTATTCATTTACTTATTGTTGTAATTTATAATTAGTTAAATGTGAACATATATCAACACCATATATCAACAATATATCATCAACAAATCATCACCACAAGTAACACAAGGAACACAAGATCTATGTACAATTTTCTTTTTATTACAAACTACAATCCTCGGGTTTATCAACAACAACTGAATAAAGTACAACTGTACAAGAGCACCAGCTCTATAATTCAAGACTCAGCTTACACCCTCAGCACCAACTGAGATGAGGCAACAATCCTCAATAGATATCAATCTGTCAATAGGTACGCGACCTATTGGTTGTGTATCACGCATATGTATGCACCCTACTAGTAGTACAACTCACGTATGTACACGAACAATTTGTACTACATCCTTCATATCACTTTTGAGAAATTAGGGTTTTTTTTTCATCACACACTCAGATCCTCTACAACCTTCAATCACATTCTCTTTTGTCTATCACTGTCCAATCTGACCCATAGCCAGTCACAACACATCCAAGCTCTCCAACAACTTACTCATGCTCCTCAACCATACAATATGAATGCTACTCAATCATGTAAAAGAAATCAACATACTATAGCAATCATATCAACACTAAATCATTAGAGTGTTTCTCACTCCATAAACAAACACAAATCACATCACAACAACCATACCAAGAATTCCTTAAGCATTCACCAAAAAATAAGCAATAGTATCCATCAAGACAACAATGTAACCATACCAAAATTTCTGTGCCAAATCTGAGCTCATAGAATGTAGATATGGAACCTGCTTCAGTCTTCAAGAGCCTAGCACCAAATCACACTCAAGTCTACATGAATTCATCCATTGTATGTGCCCTATCCTCATGCATCCCACATATGTACGCGCCATGGCTCACTACAACCCGTGTATACATTAGAAACTAGGATTTCTAAACTTTCGATACTTTTTCCATCATGATCTCTCACTTGGAGAAACTTTGATGTCTCCATGAGATCCTCCAGACAATCTCCCTCTCAGAATAGTTATTCAATACATGCTTAAGAGATACACAAGAAATTCATTTCACAAGAGACCCTTTTCTCTTATTTATAGTCTCCAAGTAGCTTCCTTAGAAGCACCTTCTAGGTCACTACTTGTAGGTCACTTAACCTATTTCAAGGTTAACCACTTTCCATAATTAGAAAGTTCTCCATTTAAATATTCCTCCTTGACTTTGTCACCTCATTTTATCATTTAAATAATATTTTCTTATTTCTTGTTTGCAATCTCTTTGACTTCTTTGACCTTTTGGGGCTTCAAGCCTACATATGAGGGTCCTCCAACTTCGTAAGGCCATAACTCTCAAACTATGAGGAGTTATGTGACATTCCACATACCACCAAAAATGGAATGAGAAGCACTATCCGTCTAGGATAGTTTGACTGACAAATTCACTAATATTTAACTCATTATTCCACATATAAGCATAACCATACTTCAAGTATAAATCAACCACAAAGCATCTTCCTGTGAGGGATTTCACCATAAGGGGACGACTTTGGAGTTCATCCATTTGTACACCTTATCAATCATGATAAGACAATAATGATTCATCTTTACATCCATCCAACAATGCATCATATACCAATGAAACAAATTGATCCATCTTCATCTATGGATCATATCAATGACATCATATGACTATGATTTCATTTGACATACTTCATCAATCTACTATGATAAGACATGTATATATAAAACCTTTGACTTTTCACATCATTCAATCATCCTTTGGCATCAATCAATTCTTTGACATCAATCAATCAATCATCCTTTAGCATCAATCAATCCCTTGACATCAATCCTTTGACATCGATTAATTAAACCTTTGGCATCAATGACAACATGATCCAACACTAATAACATGTGAAATTGGAGTGAAACCTAATTATAGAATATATCTAGAAGCATTGAACACAAAACTTGCAAATTTGAGAGAAGAAGAGAAGAATTAGAGAGAAAGAATAAAATAATTGTACTCTGAACGATGAGAGAATGAAAAGACACATCTGATATACTCTACATGGATGAAAAAAATGGTCTTCACTTCATGAACTTTATATACCCCTAATTTCACTAGATATTAATAAATACCTCCCAAAATCCTTCTTTTGGACCCTCATCCCAATATATCTTTCCAATAATAAAAACCCATATTTTTACTAGACACCTATTTTTATACCCCCCAATACCTATGAATCCCCCCATACTCCACACCCCCCCCCCCTCGCCAATACCTACAATATGTTGACCTTATTTCTCACAATTTAAAAACCCCCATTTATGAATGAACATGATAAGATATTGTTCAACAAGGTGAATACCCCATAGGATGAAGTAATGTTCCATAGTAATGATCTAGAGAGATGTGGAGATACACTAACATAAATTGAAGTGAAATGCCACCTAGTCCTAATTAACCAACCTTGCACTCATCATCTAACAAGATCACGCAAATGGAGCAGAGAGAATCTCATGCATGCACATGTGTAGTTCTCTCCTAGATTCATGCATGTGAAGTGTGCCATCTTGGTGATGATTCCAAGGTGAGAATGCAACACATGGTGAAAATTCCAAGGTTTACATGTGATACTTGAATCCACTAGTCAAACTGACATACAAATGAGTAATCACTGAAGAGGATGTGGCACCCTCATATAGTGGATAATATCTCAGACTAGAGGCACCCTCAACATAGACTAAGAAACATAGAAAAATAAATAATAGGTGGATGTGTAATATCTCTAATAGAAATAATATTGAGGAACTTCACATTACAACCTATGTATAATGACAATCGATCGTTTTATTATTTTTCTCACACATTTCTTTTTCACATATATATAATGACAGAAACAAGACTATTGATGGACTCTCTAAAGAAGGAACAAGGATAGATTATGGAAACTGGGTGTCTCCATATAGTTGGAGGGAATTGTCCCATAATATGCTCATGATCTGTGGCTCTAAAGGATTTTTTTTTTCTTTAATTCTTTGTTACTATGTTTTCATGTATAAAGATGGGATAATATGTTGGCAAACAATAAGTATAAATAGGCCTTTGTTAAAAGGGTTTTTATTTGATGAGTGAAAACAGTTTTTTGAGTAGCTAGAAGAAAAATATGATAATCTAGAAGATACAGTTACATAAAAAGTTGATGAAATTTATGATCCTTTTCAAAACTATATAAGGTTTTAACAATAATTTTTAGGAATTCTATGAGTATTTGATGTATTATAATTTTGTATTATTAATAAAATTACATGTTTTTTTCTTCAAAAGAAAAAGTAATATTAATGTTATAATCACTCATTCTTTCCTTACATATCTCTTCCATATTAGGTTTTAGGATATTCCTCTGCATATAACAAAATTACATACTAGGTTTTGGGATGTGTTTTTCTACATGATAAAAGTATGTATGTTTTTTTAATTAAACTCTTCAATAGAATATAATAAAGTCAGAACAATATAATACAAATAAATTTGGGAAAAATGAATCATTTTAATATAGTGGTAAAATTTATATCCCCTTTACAATTATGAAGACATGATTTCTACCTTTTAAAAAAAAAAAATGCTTGGTTGAATTGTTCCTAAGATTATAAAATTATGAACTAAAAAACTGTATGGGGGCACATTTCTAAACATATTGGAAGAAAAAAAGTTTAGATTGTATCCTTGCAAAATGGCTTGTCAAAAAATGTTGTAATATGGGCCAAGATGTAATGTTGTAGAAAATCTCACTAATCCATGCCATATTGGATGTCCTCTTAAAATTAGATTTGGATTTATTCGGTGGAAATTTTCCAGTTTCATGGCACTTCTTCCATATAATTTATGTCACCTCAAGATGTATAAGGGTTTTTTTATAGATAATGAAAAAGAATATTAATAAAAGAATCACTAAACCCTAGTTCACTAGGTGAAATTCCAAATAATGTCCAATTTTATATAAACAACTCATGCTACCCAATGGGAGAGCTAAATAATGTCCAATTTTATATAAACAACATGTGGGAGAGCTACCCAATGGATAGTCCCAATAACACCTACTCTTCTTGTGTGTAGTAATCTCCACTCGTATGTGGGCCCAATTGTCTCTAACTAAGTGAATTGCTCTCATAATAGAAACTTGTTCATGTAATATAGACTAAATCCTAAATGCAACTATATTATAATATGTTGATGCAATCCTACTTTAATTTCCAACTATAGACCTATTCTAATGATAAACCAATTACAAACATACAACTCAATTTGCAAAGTAGGAATAGTTCTTATTTTACATAATTAAATCATACTAATGTACCAAATTTCATATAGATGACCATAAATATGTCTATGTAACCAAGATTATAATTCATTCATAATCATTTCCTGCAAATGAAAATTGATAGAAGTGACAAATTGAAAAACATTTTCAGAAAATAATAAAAAATAGATTATATTAAAAACTCATGAATTTTTTTTCTATTATTTTTCTTCAAAGAAATAGTTAGTCTCAAAATTACAAGAACAATTAGAGAGATTTTTCTTCCACCTTTGAGCATGATAAATAGATATACATTGCTCAAATTTGGTTCTCCACCCCCCTCATTTTCCTTTGCATGATACATCATTTTATAAATTAAGAAAGAGTGTTAGACTTCCTAACCATGAAACTTTACACTTACTAACATTACAACTTCCCGTTCTTCCCATCCCTTTTATTTTTTTGTTTTCTCTTTATAGAAGAAAATCGAGAAAATATTTACATATTATTCCTTCCTACTCTGACCTCCTCGGGAAGGTGAGAAACTAAATCTTTGACATGAAGGGCATCATCTCTCAAAATTTAGTCCAAATGAAAAGAAAAGACAAGAAAACCCATTCATTGATCCAAGAATTAGTATTTCGGCGTTCACATTTGTGAGCAATAGAGTTTTGAGTTGCGGAGATGTGGAGATATTGATATAAATGCTTTCACTTTAGTTGGAGAAAACACGTAAAGGTATCCTAGCACAATCTGTGGCCAACAGGTTTGCATAGGGTCATGCAATCAATTCATTATGGGTTTCTAATTGAATACGCCACGATTTAGGAAAGTAGAACAAGACAAGTGTTTGTAGTTTCTATTGAGACTGGGTTTCTAATTTACAGTTGAGAAAGTATCATTGATTAGTTCTAAAAATATTTATTAAGTAATGTAAGTAGATAAGTTTATATCAACACTTCCTGAGTCGCCCATAAATTTCAATTTCAGGTATAGCTAGCTGACAGTCAGAGAAAAATGTTTTTAAAAAACAATTTTGTTGATATAATCTATACTTAAATTGTATTGGTAGAACATGAAGTTATGGGGAATCATAACGTTAATGCAGTTATTCAAGTGACGAAAATCACAACTTTACCTTTTGAAAAATAAGTCTCAAGTCCTTTCCCATATGTTTCCTTTAACAAGAGCTTTACAGTTGTCTCGGGGGATTATGTTCAAAAAATTTTATTGATAAGAGGACACTATCATGAATATGGAAATGTTTAGGAGAATCAAGGGAAAATCTCATATAATGGTCTAGATTAAAAGAGTTTCCCATCATAAACGAATAAATGATAAGAATTGTCGTAGGTTACAATAGAAATCCTTTTCCCAGGCTCTTCCTTCGAAACTAGTCTTAACTTCAAAGTTAATATAGATGATGATCAATTCCAAGCATAAAAATTATTTTAACCTTCTTCAAGGTCAATGTAAGAGTATGATATCATGCCTTGGTAATAATTAGATTAGTAATTGGGATATCCAGAGTGAGTGGCATAAGAATCATCAATTGTGATTTTCAACAAAGTTCGAGCATGGATCAAATCTGAAATCATTAATTATTAATACGGATAAGATTAAATATGGAGTCAACCTATGAATTTTGATTTTTGAATAACATGACTGATTCCTAAAGGATCCAAGTAGAAGGGCTGAAGAATAGCACTATCCAACATAGTCTAGAAAAGACTCCATATTACAAGGATAAGAATATCTTATGCTGCTGCATAACTGTAGAAGAAATATGAATTAGGCCAGCTATAAACTAGATAAGAAAACCCATACTCATATATATAGGAAAATAAAATATGTATATCTTAACAATAAGATTTGGTTGAGCTTCACTATGTTAAGTCTATACTATGATTGTACTGAGTGGAATGAAATTATGATTGTAGTGAGTGGAATGAAATTATAAAAACATTGAAGGGGTAAGAATCCATCAACGAAAAATCTGATCATATGAGAACATAATATCAAGGAGAGGTCAAAGTAATTAGAATGGGTTTTAATCTCAAATGATGGAACTCGGATATCGTTATTAATATGTACATGACATAAGAAAAAAAAAAAAAAACTTAGAATCAGTCTAAAAATTCTTTTAAGCAGAAGTTAAGTAAGTTGAGTAAGATGAAGACTATAAGTCTCTGGAAGCTCNACTGAGTGGAATGAAATTATGATTGTAGTGAGTGGAATGAAATTATAAAAACATTGAAGGGGTAAGAATCCATCAACGAAAAATCTGATCATATGAGAACATAATATCAAGGAGAGGTCAAAGTAATTAGAATGGGTTTTAATGTCAAATGATGGAACTCGGATATCGTTATTAATATGTACATGACATAAGAAAAAAAAAAAAAAACTTAGAATCAGTCTAAAAATTCTTTTAAGCAGAAGTTAAGTAAGTTGAGTAAGATGAAGACTATAAGTCTCTGGAAGCTCATTTTCCTAATCAAAAGGAGCTGCATAATTATTAAAAAAAAAAAATCTCCTACAAGGTAACGATTTGTTCATGAAAAAATAACTAAAGGGAGCTACATAGTTATTTAAAAAGAAAACATTCTCCTACAAGGTAACGATTTGTTCATGAAAAAATTGCTTAAGAGTGTTAACAATGATCAAGAAATTATTCATATAACCAGAAAATCTTTGAGAGTGTGACAGTGAAATGTTTTCCTCTTTGTCAAAATCACCTTTCACCTAGTAAGCTGCATTCAAGAAAATATAGCATTCAAACTCCTTTATTTATTTCATCCAATGAAACTTTTTATAGTATATCCAACAAGTATTTTATTAAAAGGTTAAGGCAACAGAAAAGTAGCTAAAGATGAATATCAAAATTAAAATATTTTAACCAGAAAAACAATTGTAATGGATCAATAACATCTAATCATGTGGACTTTATCAATGAAGTACAATCACAAAAGTAGTTAAAGATGAAATATCAAAATTAAAATATATTAACTAGAAAAACAATTGTAATGATCAATAACATCTAATCAGGTAGACTTTACTAGTGAAGTACAATCAGGGTAGTTAATTATAAAATTTATTGTGAATTTAAAAACAATATTAAGAAATAATGATGTAAAGAAAAGAGATCAGAGTAATCTATTTTACTTCCTACCCTACACTACATTGGTGGATAATAAACTATCGAAGACATAATGCCAATGTAGCCATCCACATAACTCCAAACATACAATTACATGTTCACAAAAAATTAGTAGTAGATATTGGAGTACTAATAGATAGAAAATGAAAACAAATAAATTATTGACAATAGTATCCATCCTGCTAAAAATACCACAATGGTTGTGTATGGGAAACATAGATAAGAATGATCCTTCTAACCATGCTTCAATTTTATCAAAGGATATACAAGGTGTTAGAAATAATCTTGAGTCCTAAATAGACCTTAACAACCATTTATTTATGATGAGGTTGTGAGGTCATTATATTGATATGTATTATAAATGTATCATTGATGTACATATGAATTGATTGGGATTTGTGCCTTTTTCCGCCATTCTTAAGTTTTTTGGCTTATCATTCTAGCAGTGGTATCATAACACCTTTGGTATTAAGGGCTTGGTACACTTGATATCCATAGTATTTTCTCCATGGGAGGTGAAGTATAGTGAGAGTGTGCAACAAAGGTGCAAAATAGGTTCGATTGGTAGATACCAGAGAAAATGGATACCAAGACTGCAAATTACGTTTTCATAAAGTTTCCATCACTAATAAAGGTATTCTAAAACCCTTCTAAATATTTGTTGAGATGTAGTAGATATTTTCTGATCATATAGATATGATGTATGTTATAAACTATCAGATGTCCTATTCTTGTAAAGTTTGAACAATATTGATTACTTGGATGAAATGCTAGTCAATGGAGAGTGTGAAATTCAAGAAATCATGTTCATATTGCAAAAAATTTCATTTTCTCTTTTTTTTTCACTCATTGTAGAAAGCATTTTGGAGTAACAACAACAATTTTCTTCCTATGTGAGTGAATTTGAGTTGTTGTTGTGGAGAAAATCATTTCATCTTAGAGGAATGCATTGTGTTGAAGTTGGATTTGTTCTACTTGATTCGAACTCGGAATGGATTGAATCCTCAACCATTTGATTTGCTTGACCCGCGACCTAAAATATTCTACTCCTTTATCGTAACATTAGTTCTTTGTGGCATCACAATTTTCAATAAAAAAAAAAAGAAAACAAATATCTTTTCACGGCAGAAGAAAGAGATCCACAATTGTTAAATAAATGAGTATCAAGTAGAGGTTGGTCGTCTTTTAAATTTGATAGTACACAACTTGTACATCCACAAGGAAGTATTCCTCTGTGAGTTAGTCAGCAATGCCAATGATGCATTGGATCAATTGTGCCTCTTAAGCATGACATATTCAATTCTTCTTGGTAATGGTGGTGAATTCAATAAGTGTATCAAGGAAGACAAGGAGGCTGAAACAAATACCTTGTAAAATACCCAACCACCAACAATATGGGCTATGCTACTTCAAATCACACTTCAAGAACTGATTTAAAATTCAGGTAATAATTAATTAATAAAGAAGCATGAAAGCAATATTCAAGATTCGTGCTATACTTAAAAACAATGCTTAATCATGTCGTTCACAAAAAAGAAGAAGAAGGTGCATTTAAGATATATATCTAGGAGATAATAATTAATAGTCAATGGAAATAAATATACAAGAAGAGAAAATCATGACAAAGAACACTTATCTTTAATAAAACAAATCACTAACTAGCTGCAGACCAAGGATGTTCCACCCAACCTTAGACATTGTTGTTCCAAGTCTCAATAGTAGGAAACCCCTTAGCCAAGGCTATAAATCCATAAGGATGGGTTCCAGAGAAACACTTAGCTTCCCAACCAGTCATCACTCAAGCTCTCATAAGTTTCTCAACACCCAACAATCCAAAGTACACTAGGTCTCTTCTCTCCATCCTACACCACCCAAAGATAATGAACCCCCTTCACTGTCATGTATCCCCTCAAATTGTCCACTTATTTCATGGGTTCCACTACATTTAGTAAAAAAACACCATGTTTGGACTCTGAAGATTCACATTTGCGAACAAGGTTTAGCACATTCCAATGCATCTTAGGCATATAGACACCAATTCATGGTTGGAATACACTAGAAATTGCTACAATTAACAAAACAATGGCTTCTTTCCTCAAAAATGTGTCCCCATGTCCAAACCAAGAGAAAGAATGAATGTGGAATAATGAATGAACGATGAACCAAATGATAAGAAACAATGAATGGAGAACCCCCAAACAACCCAAAAGAGGGGTTTATATAATTACATGGAAAATTAGAAACCACATGGCTTTTCCCCCAAGAAGATCATGTAACCATGTTTCCCCAAATAAAAAACAAGATAGGTAAATAAAATATATCATAAATATGTATCCACTTTAGCCTCCTTTCTCATGGAAACATACATCCCTATAGCTTTTGTCATTGTCGATATTGCATCCAGTGCTATATTTAATTATTTTCAATGTTCAAAGTATTACATTTCCTAGGCACTCTGACCCCTTTAAAATAAAATAAAAATACATTATTGATATGGGGTCTCAAAATAGGGGTATTACATTCCCCTCCCTCTTATTTTGTCATTGTCCTTAGTGCATATACAAAATAGAAATAAAATTTTCAAAATTGTTCAAAATGTTGTGGGTACTCTTCCCGCATGGCATATTCATTCTCCCAAGTAGTATTTTCAAGACCAGAGTAGGTCCAATGAACTTTTACCATTTCAATGAATTGATTCCATATCATTTTGACCCTTTTGTCCAATATGTGCACCGGCTAGACATGAAAGTCTCCTTCTCGATCCACTTGAATAAAATTCCAATCAACAACATGGTTAAGATCATGTACATACTTTTTTAATAAAGAGACATGAAATACACTATGCACATTCATGGAAGAAGGAAATCGAGGAATGTATGCAACTAACCCTATTCTGTCCAATATCTCAAATGGACCATAGAATCTGGCTACTAGCTTTGTGTAGCTTCCCAACTTAAATGAGATATTTTTGGGATTCACTTTTAAAATAACATGCTCACCCACTTTAAATCATCTATTTGTCTTGTTCTTATATATATAACTCTTTTGTCTATCTTATGTTGCCTTGAAATTCTACTTAATTTTAAAAATCCAATCTCCCATACCCTTGATCAATTCTTTCCCAAGTACTACTTTGTTTGCTGGTTTGTCCCAACTCACTGGAGTATTTCATTTTCTACCGTACAAAGCTTCAAATGGGCCCATGAAGTAATCTTCCCAATTATATGGCTTATCCATCAAATACATTCTCAACATGTCCTCAATCACTTGGCTAACTCTCTCTTTTTGTCCATCTAACTGTGGATGGTATGCTGCGATAAAATTCATATTTTTACCAAACCCTTTAAATAATCCCCTCCATAAATTTGAAGTAAAATTAGTATCTTTGTCTAATATAATTTCCTTAGGTATCCCATGCAACTTAGAAATTTCCTTCATCTTCAATATTATATGTTGTATGAGTCATTTGTATCGGGACACAATGAACATCCTTTGTCAATTTATCAACCACTACAATTATTGAATCATGTTGCCTTGATGTCTTGGAAAATTTAGTGATAAAATCAATGGTCACCACTCCCCATTTTTTCTCTAGAATTGGTCATGGTTGTAGTGAACCAACTAGGTTTATATGCTTAGCCTTCACTCTCTGACATTCCATACATACAACCATGTAATCAACAATAACCTTCTTCATTCATAGCCAAAATAATTGGCTTCCTACTGATGCAATTGTTTTTTGGTAACTGGGATGTCTGACACATGGAACATTATGCATTTATTTTAATACCAAATTCCTATGTTCTCTAGAACTAGGAACACAAAATCTATTTTTATGCATAATTAATCCATCTTCCTTCCTCTCATACTTTTTAATTTTCTACTATACATTTTCCTTCTATAAGAATTCTTTTCCTTATAGGTAATGTTGGTATGTAATAACAACATTTAAAATTCTTCTCTTTATATTTCATTGATTCATACTAATGGTTGTATCATTGTTGGTTACTTCCCTCTTGCTACCATTCTTGGGCTAACCCAGGTTTAGATATAATATGGTTTCCAACAAAACCCTCTAAAACTATCGCCCCCCCTGGAAAACCACAAGGAAGCACAATACACGAGGTGGACTATGCAGTCTCACCCGAGATAACTCTATGGGTGGTTGCAACGCTCAGGTGCTTGCATCCTAGGAATGAGTGGGGATATGGAATTGAACCTTGTAATATTTATTTATTTACTATAACATCCATCTATGATAAGTACTCTGGCATTCTTGTTCATGCATGTAAAACAATCTGATTTAGCTATTTTATCAAACATTCATCTAATATCTAATCATTAGCAACAAATATACATTATTGAATCATTCACATAACTCATAAGATACCATGTTTCACCCCCTCCTAGGCTATGTCCACAAACATCTGACTATTGGGATATTTTATTATTGTTCTGCCATCTATGGTGTCACACACATTACAATTCTCCCTCAGTTGGATCAATATCTTTAATGAGGGGTACTAGATCACACTAGGCTCCTCAGCATGTGATCTAACCCTCAAGATCTACCTTCTTTTCTTTCTTCATCTCAATAACTTACAAAAAAAACTCCTATTTTACATTCATTCTTGCCTTCTGAAATTACAATCACATTGAACCTTATCCGAATCTTCGAACCAACCACCAACAACAACCAACACTGACCTAGACCTCCTAGGTACCTCTTTATACTTATTTTTTGCATATTATCCATTACATACTCTTACCAAACCCTAACCCTAGCATGGTTCAGTCTTCTTGCATGCATGCCTCACATGCTTTCCTCCTTTGCATGTGCTTTCCTCTGCATGTGATGCTTTTCCTGCCAGGTATAATTTCCTTATTTGCGCTTTATTCCCCAAAATTAGCCTTTTCCCTAAAATGGGCCTACGCCCAAAAGACCCCCATTACTAACATTGTGATTCGTCCTGATTCACTACCTTACTCCAACATCTGCCATTGCTTGCGCCTGTGCATCATACATTTCAGGTATTCTCAGGAACTATGCCTGAGCCTGACTGCTCCTTTCGACCATGTTTTCCACCAATTGTGCAGTAATTGGGTGTTGTATCAATTCTCCCCCTTCCAAGCCTATCCTCTCTATCTTTAGCTTTGTTGCATCAATCTCGATGGCCAACTACTCTTCCTTTTCTTACAAGGGCTCCAACTAAGTATGTTGCGCCATCTTCTGTGCTTGTACTTCCTTCTCCTCGGCTTGTAAATTCTTCATTTCCATGGTCGTCTTGATCTTCTCCAGCAGTGACATCGTCCTATGTTGATGTTTGGAATCTACCATTGATGCATGCAGTTTGTACTCCTTCCCCTGGAACTCTTGTAAGATCCAATCCTCTAAAATTTATGTCGATAGTTGGGCTCTCTTCTGTAACAACTTTTTCATTATGTGTTAATGTTCTGCACGATGTTCTTTGCAGAAGTTGTCGCATCCTACTTTCTTTGCACTCTGACTTCTAAAGGAGTCGTGGGAACTGCGTGCTCCTCCAGTTCTTTGATCTGTTTTTTATATTGTTGTAGAGTCTGTGCTATCTTTCTCATTTTCTCTTGCGATGAGGCTACCTATACTCCTTCATTGTCAGAGATGGCTTGAAATACTGCTTGAATTTGGTTCTCGATCTCGTCCACCTTTTGTTGCGCCATAATTTTCTCCTACCCTTCCTGGATAAGTTCCTCCATCATTGAGGTTTTGTCTTCCTATGCCAATTGTAAGTTTGTTGCATCAGACCTTTCTCTGGACTGAATCTCTTGTGCGATGTCACTTCTAATTTATACAGTGCTTTAGTTGGAATCTTGGGAAATGCTAAGTCCAAAATATCAATGTATTTCAAGAGCATCTGTGCTATCTCCTCATCCATAAACATCATCTCAAAAGTGATGATAAAATTTATGCTCCATTGTGTCGTGATCTACACTGTCTCTCCAACCGGTGTGACTTCTTTAGCTGGCATTGTTGTCTTTTGTTGTTGTTGCTTTGAATTGATCCTCAACCGCTCCAGTGTAGTTTTCACTTCTTGTATTTTCTCCAAAATTGAAGCCATATGATTTTTGGCATTTTCCCACACCTTTGGCAGTCAATATTCCATTGTCGTGGCTATCAAATCCATGTCATCTACCATCAATATTGTTTCCATTGGTTTCTTGTGGGCTTTGACCTTCTTTTTGATGCCACTTGATTTCTCCCATGTTCTCATCCTTTGGGCCTATAATGGCTCTGATGCTTCTAGCATTTGTGTATCCATGCCTATATCCTGCCCTTCTCCTCATTCCATGGACATTTCTTGTGCCTCTGTTTGCATTTCTTTTGCACTCACCTGTCTTTTCGGTCCTCTTGGTTCCTTCTCTGTGCCTGGTGGACCCTGTGTAGGACCACACTATGACTTCTTGTGTGTCTTGATTTTATTTCAAATTGGGCTGCTTTGCCTCACTGTCCCTATTGTTTTCATCTTTTTCTTGCTAGAGCTATTCCTGCCTATATGTTGCATAGGGACTGTTCTACCATGCGTTTGGGTTTGTATTGTTGGCATTGTTCTTGGAATATCTGGTACTTTCCACTACACAGGCCACTCTTGGACCTCCATGTGGATGTTCTGTGTCATCACATAGTACTTTAGCTGCAACCACTTCCTAGTTGGATCCTTCTTTTCCTGTAGCCACATACTATGGTGCGATGCCTGAAAGTTCGTTATTTGTGCAAACTCCTAGAAATTTTATGTGGGAATCCTCCACATATATGATAATCTGTTATAGATCTCTGCTAGGTATAGCGTGAACATTTCTCTATTAAGTTTATTCTTCTTGGGATATGATGTGATGCAAAGAGATTTGTAGCGCGCTGTGCCACATTTTCTTGTCCTTGGAAGGAACATACTGTATGTGAGTTCTTTCCATCCCATGAGTGCAATGAGGATGAGTAACCAAAAATAGTGGAACTTAGAACCCTAGTCTTATGAATCCTTGCAATCCTCTAAAAATGAATTTAGTAGATATGAGGCCCAACTCATCGATCTTCCCTTCGTGCACTGTGTCGCAGCTATTACTACTCCTACAAGTAATTACTTCTTCCTTCACTTTCACATTAACTTGCAACCTAACAGTCGTGTTTCAAATTGTCTCATGAGATCATTGATGTTGTTGATCCTGATTCCCCTATTACCCCTCTCCCCACCAAATTTAGCTTTAATTTCATATGAAATGGATTTTTCCTTAGTTTTATCCTCCAGGTATTGTTTTAGAATCTCCCGATCTATGGGTATCCCTATGATTGTTGTAATGAGATTCCTCCATGCACTAGCCTATCCATCCATAAGATTCCTCCATGCACCTATGCTACCAATTTCTTTACACATCCATTGATGTGTTTAGCATTCCCAAAGTGCAGTATATCCAAAAATTTCATTATGCCTGTATTGTACAACCCCAATATCCATTGTGCAGGCTTCAACTGTGGTGCACCCGATGGGCCTTCTCCTCTGCTCTCCAGGTAACTCTATGCTGCCAAGTCTAGGAAATTTATTGCATTAGACACGTCATGGTCGGAGTATTTGAGGCTATTGACTCCTCCTACCATTTCTTCATCGACCTTCACACCTTCAGGGATTTTTGAAATTACTATGGTTAGTTCCTCTTATGTGCATTGCACGCCCTGCGCACTGCTTTCTTCTCGTGCCTTATTTTTCCCTTATGGGGCCGATACCCCAAATGTTGGTTTATCCTAGCCCATAAGATTCCTCCATGCACCTATGCTAACAATTGCTTTACACATTTGTTGATGTGTTTACCGTTCCTAAAGTGCGGTATATCAAACAAGTTCATTATGTCTGTATTATACAACCCCAAGATCCATTGTACAGGATCCAACATGGGCGCACCTGATGGGCCTTCTCCTCTGCTCTCCACGTAACTCTGTGCTACCAAGTCCGAGAAATTTATTGCGTCAGACACGTCATGGTCGCACTATTTGATTCTATTGACTCCTCCTACCATTTCTTCATCATCCTTCACACCTTTAGGTATTTTTCACATTACTATGGTTAGTTCTTCTTATATGCATTGTACGACCTATGCACTGCCTTCTTTTCGTGCCTTCTTTTTCACTTGTGGGGACGATACCCCAAATGTTGGTATATCCTAGCGCCCTATTCTCTATTGTTCTCCTAGTTCTAGGCCCTTTTGAGTCGAGACTGTGGCATGTTCTTCTTGTTGCATCCCTTTTCCATTGGACGCATCAGATTTCATTCTTTCGGCATCCTCTTGTAGTTGCTCGACCTCATGTGTGGGGTTTTTCTCCTCCTCTACATGCATCATAGTATTCTCATACTATGGTGTGTGGATTTAATCTACATCCATGACTGTTGGAATCTCGTGTGTTCCATTTTGTTGCACCCCAATACTACTCAGTGTGTTTTGTCTGGTTCTTCTCGATGCTCCAACTCTTGGTGATTACATGTTGATGAAATTCAGACTGCAGACCTTTAAATCGCCAGGTGTTATCACAAATTATCCCTCTCTTTCTCTTCCACTCAGCTTTGTGTTCTACTCCTTAGAAAATAATACACTAAGTTGTTTCCACCTCTTTTTGTGAATTTATAGTGGGATGGAGAAGTGCCAATTATGTCGCACTTATAGTTGTCACATTTTCACTTTTTGTTGTGTTTCCTGCATGCTGTGTCATTCTACCAATTAACTACTCTCCTGCGTGCAGTGTTTTCAATCACTGGTTTTATTGTAACACATCATTTATTCTACTAGTTCTTTTCTTTCAAAACCTTCCATTCCCGTCGATCTGTTTGTAGTTTTATCCCATTTTTACTTTTTATGGATTTTCTTCTTTTTTTCCTTTTTATTTATTTTTCTGACTATATCTCTCTTAAATTCTACTATAATACACTATGCACATATTTTCTTACTACAATGTAACTTTCTAAGTACTAGGAGGTCGACTGTACTTGTGCAGCTTCAATCGACTCCCATTGATCATTCCTTTCAGTTATGTTCCTCCCATATCTCTCAACTGTATAGACCCCCCATCTGTGACAATCTTCACCTTATATGGCCCCAGCCAATGCATTCGGAATTTCCCTGGATGCTGAATAAATTTACTATCATATACCAATACTAGGTCTCCCTCGTTGAAACTCTTCCTCTTGATATGTCTGTCATTCCAAGATTTATCTCTTTCTTTTACTTCTTGGTGAAATCTTGATAGAATCCTATCTTGTTCCATCTCCATCAGTTGACTTAGCCTTTCTTTTACTACACCTTGTTCTATAATTTTGGTAATTGATGTGATGCACAAACTGGGTACCAAGAATTCTAACGACACCACTGCTTCTTTTCCATATACTAACCTGAATGGTGTATGTCCTGTCAATTTTTTGCATGTAGTGTTGTATGCCCACAATACTGTTGGTATCTTCAAGTCCCAATCATCCCTATTAACATTGCATATATTTGTGAAGTCATTCTCTACGATCTTATTAAAGGCTTCCACTATTCCATTTGCTTGAGGGTGATATGGTGTACTCTTCTGATGGTAGACTTCAAATTCATCAGTCATAGCCTTGACAACACTGTTGTTAAAGAGAGTACCTTGGTCGCTCATCAAAATCCTTAGGAATACAAATCTAGTGATCACTTTCTCAAATAGGAAACGTGCTCTTGTCTTTGTGCTACAATCTTTTATTGGTGTTGCCTCTACCCATCTTGTTAAGTATTTTGTCGGAGTAATAATATACCTTTCTCCTGACCTTTTTGTTGGTGAGTTAATTGGTCCCACAAAGTCTATTTCCCATTTTTTGAATACTTGCAAGGTTACTTGTGGCCTTAGGGGTATCTCATCCCTTATATTAGGCTTACCAACCCTCTAACATACATCACATCACTAGCAATAATCCTTATCATCTTTGTGAATGGTCAACCACCATATTCCTACGTGCAATACCTTTTGCACGGTATCTTTTCCTGCATAATGTCCTCAAGTTATTCCCTCATGAGCCTCTGCCAAAATTCTAGGTTTTTCATGTTCTAGGACACATCTTCTCATAATGTTGTCTATTCCCATATTGTATAAGTGTCATGCAATCAATTTATAGTCGACAACTATAAATACCATATATTATTTATTTACAGTGTTAAAATCTTGTGGCGCAATCCTTGTACTCAAGTATTCAATAATGTCAAGCAAAATATTCATCAGCATCTAGGACTAAAAATAGTTGTGCATCAAGGAAGTTGTCCTCTAAATTTGTAGGTTCTTTGCCATTGGTGATTCTTGATAGGTTATTAGGTCCTGCATTGAACTTCCCTGGTTTGACTATCACTTCAAAATAAAATTCCTGAAACAACAATAACCATCTACATATCCTCCCCCCCAACACTGGCTTGTTGATTAGGTATTTGAGGGTTGAAATGTGTTTTCCCAATCTGGGAATACTAGAATAGGTTTTATTACCATATTCTCTTTCAATATGTCTAAACCTTTTGACAATCCTCATTCTAATGGAATTTAGTATCCTTCTTTAATAGTTTCTCCATTGGTGCAGTGATCTCCGCATAACTTTTTATAAATTTTCTATAGTAGCCTGTATGTCCCAATGTTTCTCTTAACTGGCGCACTGATTTTGGTTGTGGAAAATTAACAATGACTACAATCTTAGAAGGATCCACCAATAGCCCTTCTTTATAGAGTATATGTCCCAACAATATTCCAAAAGGTGTCCCAAAAATGCACTTATTGATATTCAATGATATTTAACACTGCGTGCATCTTTCCAACATCATTCTTAACACCTCTACATGATCTTTCAACCGAATGTAGAGTTTCCAATCATCCAGATATACTTCCAAAAAATGATGTATGAACTCCTTGAAAGAAGCTATTACTAACCTTGAAAATATAGATGGTGTATTCTTCAGCCCAAAAGGCATGACTGTATACTAGTAGGATCCCCATTCTATTACAAAAGTAGTCTTGTACCTATCTTCCATAGCTATCTTGATTTGATGATAACCTGAGAATCCATCTGTAAATGAGTATGCTTCCTCGCCTCCCACATTCTCTAATACCTCATCTGTGAAAGGGGTGGGAAAAGGGTCATGTAGGAAAGAATCATTCAATTACCTCAAATCCACATAAATCATTATCCCTCCTTGTTTATTTTCCTACACTACCATAGGGCTTGTCCATTATGATTCTTCTATTGGTTCTATGATACCGACTTCCAACATTCTGTCAATTTTTTCTTTCAATTTCTGCTCATATATTTGATTTAGTCTATAAGGTCACTCTCTGACAGATCTAACCTCAGGTTTGAGAGGTATCATCATCTCTCCTAGCTCTCCTTCTATGACTTTCATATCTGTAAAGGTTGTTGGGAACATGTCATTGTACTCGCACAATAACTTTGTTATTCTTTCTACTATTTTCTCATCCCAGTAGTCTCCAATGTCGTCCATTTTAGGATTCTTGACTGTCCCAACGTTGAATTTATTCATCCCGATCGGCGCAAAAAACACTTATGATTCCATGGATGGGACTTCCACCTCTCTTTCTCCTTCAATTTCTATAATTTTGATATTGCGTGAGTCATCTTCATCTGGTGATTCTTCCTCCACATGATAACATGACACTAGTTCTTTCATTGTTTGTCTATTCTGTTGTTGGTATTCTATTATGAGTTCCACCTTTGGTTCCTGGAGGAATATTTCCCCTCTTATCTGCTTGAGTGATAAATGCATGTTGGGGTTCTCATGTTCAAATGAGAAGGTTACCACAAAATTATTTTGCAATGTTGTCCATTTTGCAGTTCCTCTGTGTAGTTCCTGGTCTCCATACCGGTTTTCTGGAATTCCTTATAGTGTATGAATAAACTGTTGAGGCCATTGTTCTGGTGGTTTCATTGTCCATAGTGTTCTCCACTTCCCCAAATGTTCCATCGGTGACCCTTGTCCATCATATCTCTGTGTCATTCTTCTCTTCTACTCTATGTTGAATTTGATGCACAATAGTCGTTTGCATTGATACCAGTCGTTAATTGTTTCCTTTTGCACACCCCACCATCTTGCAGGTGTTTCCTTGAGTTCTATGTCCAGATCTAATAGCCTCTGATTTTCTAACACCTCATCTTTGTATCTTGTTAGTAATTCTTCTAAATCATTGATGCCATGGAAACTGGGAGGTTCTTTGATTTCTGTACCCACCCATCTTACTGCACGGTCTATTCTTGCACACCTTCTTGTGGACACTTTGTGTAATCTATGGTGCTAATTATCCAACCTTGTATCTGAGTCTGAAGCACATGATGTGATGATTTTCCAATTGAGTAATCCATCTGCAGTTGGGTTAACATAATCTTTTGTGCATGTGGTGGTTCCATACAATTGGTTTATCTCTTCCAAATCCAGACAAGTTGGTTCTACAAACCTTTGTCCTTATGAAGGGTGTAATGGTGCAACAACTATGTATATTCCTGACTCGAATGTCACATTTCTTGTATTTAAATTGATTATTTCCTAGTTATCAAATTCCCAATCCATTCCAAGCAATGTTGGGTAAAGTGTTGTACCATCTACTATTTCTATGACTTCAAAGTCTGCCTTATTGCACACTCCATCCAAGTCAACTGTGAATCCTTTAAGCCTTCCAATTGGTAGGACTGTATGTTGTTTTTCTAGATTCAACTGAACATGTGAATATCCTAGTGTGGGCTCTCCCATACATTTCCATGTCTTCTTGGGTAACACGTTTACTTCAGAGCCTAAATCAAGTATAATGTCCCCCATGTTGAAATCTCCAATGTTGTCATTCATTCTAAATATTTTTCTTGTTCTCCTTGTATGCAGATGATTAACCTTTTTATTATCTATCTTCCCCTCTACCTCTAAGTTATGTCCTTCTACAATATTTTGTAATACTTTAACAGATGATGGATCATTTACTAGTTTAACATAGGATTGCAGATTTTTTTTTATGGTACCTACTTGTCTGAAAGGTTGTGCTTCATTAGTGTGATCCAACGATGAAGGCATATCGTACATTAGTACATCCTGAGTATGTTGTGCAGTTTATGTAGATGCAATATTGGGATTCATGAATTCTTGTTATCTTGCTTGAATGTCTCCTTTTTGTTCTATGCATCAAACTACTTATGTGGTTCAACATTCTTCTTCACCCATTCGTGTTGTGCTAGATCTTGTCTTACTGCGTCAGGTCCTATTTTATCTCCTTCACTCATGACTATGTTGATATTTATTCCATCCTCTCTAGATTCTGTGGATATCAACTGTACATTTTGATTGTTTTGATTCCTCTTCTCCTGGATCTTCCCCAATAGTGTCAGACAATGTTTCGTGTCATGATCTGATGCACGAAAATACATACATGTCATAGGTGGAAGTGGACATTCTCATGCATAGTGTCCTGGTTGTTGATCGTTATGACATACCACATGTCCTATACCTCTTCCAAATCCTCCTCTACCTCATCCTCCACCTTTGTATCCAACTCGATCTCCTCACAGTGCATTGTACTGAGGGAGTTGATTATACTGCATGGGATTATACTATGGTTGTGCAATATTTTATTGTGGTTGTGAAATGTTATATTGTTGTTGCATAGTGTTATATGGGGATAGTACTTGCTTAAACTATCATGGAAATTTCCCTATCATCATTTATGCATAAACTCTATAGGTGTCTGATGTTCTTTCCCTCATCGGATCCATTGTCCTGCATACTTTGTCATCATGGCCCACTAACTTACAAAATTTTTCAGTGTGAACTTTTAATCATTGTCTGGTATTTATGAATCATTGGAAAATGGTGTGGATCATGTTCATGTGTTTTACATATCTCGCACCATGGTCCTCTTGTGGGAAAATGGTTTGGTAGCCCTGTTTTCATGTATTGCGCAAATGTTGGGCACTCATTCTTATGATGTCGTTCTATCCTACATGTGGTACACCACACAACTTCTCTTTTTCCGTACCCCTATTCTGGTTTAATTGAAATGTTAGGTTCTTCATATCCTCCTTCAACTCCTCTATTGTTGGATCTGTCTTCTAGTATTGGCTCTCTTCTAGTTTAAGGCTACCTGCAAAGCCTCTTCTTGAAGTTTGAAACTTATGTTGTCTCAAAGGGTATTTTAGGTGTGGTAGCAGTGAATTCACAAATAGATGTTTATGTTGCATATTTGTCATGACATACTTCAGATTTCCCTTCAATCGTTTGAATATCTAGTCAATATACCAAATATATTCTCTTGGTTTCTGTCTAATCTCTATCATCTCATTCATGTATTGATCCTATGAACTATTCTTCTGGAATTAATTTATCAGCAGGTTCTTAATATCTACAATCGTCCTTGTTGTTCCTGGTGGGTTGTTTACAACAAATCTCATGTACCAATCTAGTGCGCGGTCTCTTAGCATAATACCTAGCTGCACAAGTTTTTTATCCTCATCTGTGATATGTTTTTCCTCCTATATATTATCATAGATAAACAAGTGCTTCTCAAGGTCCTCAGATACCTCTCCTTTGAATTATGGTAACTTGATGGTGGGATCATGTCCTGCCATCCTGAATGATGAACTACTAGCTCCACGTGATGTAGATACTTGACTACTAATTTATGAACTGACTCTTTTAGTGCTTCTCCTTGACTCGATGTACTTCCTATTGGATTCCTTCCACTAAAATTCGGTTGTCTAAATGGTGGTGTTCTTATTGGTGTATTAGTTGCACATGGGTTTATGGGTTCCACACTAACACTGACATGGATGGGAGCTCTACCTTCGATTCCTACCCTTGGACCACCTTTCTTCCTTTCATATGTTGTGCGCATGATTTACTTAATATTCTCCATGACATAGAGATCCTTTACCTCTTATTCATAATTGGCCAAGCGATCTCTCTCAACTATGGATCTCTTCTTATTATTCATCTCATATTGGTAGGGTGCTCCACTACGCGTATTTCTAGTTGTTTCCATTATCTGCTTGATCCGATCTTCCTCCATAATTATCGACTCCATGGATTCCTTCTTTCCCTTTAACATTTCTCCTTCCATCCTTCCCACTTTAGTCAGTGCTTCCCCCCTTCCCCCATGCACGCAAGGAAGTCTAGATGTCTGATGCCATTATCATTACTCCTTTGTTATACAATAAAATATTGATGGAAGTATACAAGGATATGATATACCTACCTCTGGGTCCCTTCAATAACTCTTGCTCTGTTGCATTGTAATACTTCATGGTATCTACTGCAAATTTTGTGATAAATCCTGTGACAATACTGTCTAGCCATAAATCCACTATGCACGTGAATTTATTGTCTATGTGTTGTAATTGCGTGATCTCTACATGGTTCCACTCGATCTGTCTGATCTAATTCATAGGATGATTATATTTCATCCTCAACAACCACTTCTGCAATACATGCGGGAAATCACAAAACAACACCTCATGTAGGTCGCTAAACATATACTTGTCTAGAAATTTGTGCAGTGTTAACTTCGGGTTTCTGTTATCTTTCTGTGCAAATTCTAGCTCCTTTTTTTTCAGCCAACTTTCGATCTCAGCCTTCATTGGGTTCCATGGTCTAAACAACCCCCTATATTATGTCATTTTCTACATGATTCTTTCGCAGATCCCTCTGACTCAATCCCATGTAGTTTTAGCCAGAAATGGAACCATTTGTTGGTTACTTCTCTCTTTCTACCATTCTTGGGATGGACTAGGTTCAAATGTACTTTAGTTTCCAAAAAAACCCTCTAAAACGATCACCCCCCCTGGAAAACCAGAAAGAAGCATAGTACATGGGTGCACTGTGCACTCTCACCCAAGATATCTTTATGGATGGCTACAATGCTCTAGTGCTTCTAGACTGGGAATGTGTTAAGCCCTAATATTGGCTCATTACCCCTTAATTGGGGCATATTAGATTAGTAATGCTATTTTATTTATGTCGGCTTTAGTCCATTAGTTGTAATTTATATTAGTAATGTTATTTTAATTATGTCGGCTTTAGGCCATTATTTG